>JARXNR010000528.1:0-34245 GCA_036346035.1 Crossoptilon crossoptilon | reverse complement strand
ATGGGGTTATTGGGGGGCATTGGGGATGGGTTATTGGGGGTATTGGGGGTGGGGGATGGGGGTATTGGGGGGCATTGGGGGGGGTTATTGATTGGGGGTCATTGGGGGATGGGGTTATTGGGGGTCATTGGGGATGGGGGGTATTGGGTCATGGGGTCGGGGGGTTATTGGGGGGTATTGGGGGGGGGTTATTGGGGGGTCATTTGGGGGGGGGGGTATGGGTTATTGGGGGTCATTGGGGGGGGTGGGGTTATTGGGGGTCATTGGGGGATGGGGTTATTGGGGGTCATTGGGGTCATTGGGGTCCGGGGGGTTATTGGGGGTCATTGGGGGATGGGGTTATTGGGGGGCATTGGGGGTCATTGGGGTCATTGGGGTCTAGGGGGTTATTGGGGGTCATTGGGGGATGGGGTTATTGGGGGTCATTGGGGGCGTTGGGGTCATTGGGGTCTGGGGGGTTATTGGGGGGCATTGGGGATGGGGTTATTGGGGGTCATTGGGGGTTTTGGGGTCATTGGGTCTGGGGGGTATTGGGGGGCATTGGGGGGGGATTGGGGGTTTGGGGGGGTATTGGGGTCTGGGGGGCATTGGGGGTATTGGGGGATGGGGTTATTGGGGGTCATTGGGGGATGGGGTTATTGGGGGGCGTTGGGGTCATTGGGGTCTGGGGGGTTATTGGGGGGCATTGGGGATGGGGTTATTGGGGGTCATTGGGGTCTGGGGGGTTATTGGGGGGTATTGGGGGATGGGGTTATTGGGGGTCATTGAGGGATGGGGTTATTGGGGGGCGTTGGGGTCATTGGGGTCTGGGGGGTTATTGGGGGTCATTGGGGGATGGGGTTATTGGGGGGCATTGGGGGATGGGGTTATTGGGGGGCATTGGGGATGGGGTTATTGGGGGGCATTGGGGGATGGGGTTATTGGGGGTCATTGGGGGATGGGGTTATTGGGGGGCATTGGGGGTCATTGGGGTTATTGGGGTCTGGGGGGTTATTGGGGGTCATTGGGGGATGGGGTTATTGGGGGGCATTGGGGATGGGGGGGCATTGGGGGCGTTGGGGTCATTGGGGTCTGGGGGGGCATTGGGGGGCTGGGGGGTTGTTGGGGGTCATTGGGGTCTGGGAGGTTAATGGGAGTCTGGAGGGTTTTTAGGGGTCTGGGGGGGCTGGGGGCTTCTTGGGGTCTGGGGGGGTTATTGGGGTCTGGGGGGATTCTGCAGTTCTTATGGGATTCTGCGTTCTTTCTGGGATCTCTTTGGGATTTTGCACTCTGTATGGGATTCTGCAGTCTTTCTGGGATTTCTTTGGGATTTTCCAGTCTTTCTGGGATCTCTTTGGGGTTCTGCAGTTTCTGTGGGATCTCTTTGGGATTCTGCATTCTTTCTGGGATCTCTTTGGGATTTTGCACTCTGTATGGGATTCTGCAGTCTTTCTGGGATCTCTTTGGGATTTTCCAGTCTTTCTGGGATCTCTTTGGGATTCTGCATTCTTTCTGGGATCTGTTTGGGATTTTCCAGTCTTTCTGGGATCTGTTTGGGATTCTGCAGTCTTTCTGGGATCTCTTTGGGGTTCTGCAGTTTCTATGGGATCTCTTTGGGATTCTGCATTCTTTCTGGGATCTCTTTGGGATTTTGCAGTCTCTATGGGATCTCTTTGGGATTTTTCAGTCTTTCTGGGATCTCTTTGGGATTTTGCAGTCTCTATGGGATCTCTTTGGGATTCTGCATTCTTTCTGGGATCTCTTTGGGATTTTGCAGTCTCTATGGGATCTCTTTGGGATTCTGCATTCTTTCTGGGATCTCTTTGGGATTTTCCAGTCTTTCTGGGATCTCTTTGGGGTTCTGCAGTCTTTCTGGGATCTCTTTGGGGTTCTGCAGTTTCTATGGGATCTCTTTGGGATTCTGCATTCTTTCCGGGATCTCTTTGGGGTTCTGCAGTTTCTATGGGATCTCTTTGGGATTCTGCATTCTTTCTGGGGTTTCTTTGGGATTCTGCAGTCTTTCTGGGATTCTGCATTCTTTGTGGGATCTCTTTGGGATTTCGGTCGCCCTGACGTGCCGGGGTGTTTGTGGGGGGGCTCTGCAGGTGGGGGACGCGGAGGCCAACACGCGGCTGAGCCGCGCTCTGCTGGAGGAGCACGGGCTGTACGTGCAGGCCATCAACCACCCCACCGTCCCGCGGGGGCAGGAGCTGCTGCGCATCGCGCCCACCCCCCACCACAGCCCCCCCATGCTGGAGAACCTGGCGGGTATGGGGGAGGGGGGGGGTCGGGGGGGGGCTGGGGGGGGTCCTGGTGGGGGGGTTTGGGGGAGATGTATGGGGTTGGAAGGGTGCTGGGAGGGTTATGGGGGGGTTTGAGGGGGGTCCTGGGGGGGTTTTGGGGGTTCTTGGGGGAGGGGGCCCACCCTCCCCCCATGCTGGAGAACCTGGCGGGTATGGGGGGGGGGGGGTCGGGGGGGGGCGGGGGGGGGTCCTGGTGGGGGGGTTTGGGGGAGATGTATGGGGTTGGAAGGGTGCTGGGAGGGTTATGGGGGGGTTTGAGGGGGGTCCTGGGGGGGGTTTTGGGGGTTCTTGGGGGAGGGGGCCCACCCTCCCCCACCACCCTCCCCCACCACCCCCCATGCTGGAGAACATGGCGGGTATGGGGGGGGGGGGGGGGGGGGGGGGATGGGGGGGGGGGGGGTCCTGGGGGGGGGGTTGGGGGGGTCCTGGGGGGGGTTTTGGGGAGATGTATGGGGTTGGAAGGGTGCTGGGGGGGTTATGGGGGGGGATTTGGGGGAGATGTATGGGGTTGGGGGGAGGTCCTGGGGGGTTTTGGGGGGGGTTCTTGGGGGAAGGGGGCCCACCCCCCCCACCACAGCCCCCCCATGCTGGAGAACTGGGCGGGTATGGGGGGGGGGGGGGGTCGGGGGGGGGCTGGGGGGGGTCCTGGGGGGGGGGATTTTATGGGAGATGTATGGGGGGGGGTGCTGGGAGGGGGGGGGGTTTGAGGGGGGTCTGGGGGGGGGGGGTTGGGGAGGGGGCCCCCTCCCCCCATGTATGGGGGTTGGAAGGGTGGTCCTGGTGGGGGGGTTATGGGGGGGGATTTGGGGGAGATGTATGGGGTTGGGGGGAGGTCCTGGGGGGTTTTGGGGGGGGTTCTTGGGGGAAGGGGGCCAACCCCCCCCACCACAGCCCCCCCATGCTGGAGAACTGGGCGGGGTCGTTATAGGGGTCCCTATAGGGTTCTTATGGGGTCCTTATGGGGTTCTGAATGGGGTTCTTATGGGGGATCCCTATGGGGTTCTGAATGGGGTCTCCATGGGGTTCTGTATGGGGTCCCTATAAGGGTCCCTATGGGGTTCTCTATGGGGTCCTTATAGGGGTCCCTATGGGGTTCTGTATGGGGTCCGTATGGGGTGGGGGGTCCCCCATATGGGGTCGTATGGGGTTCCCTACTGGGTTCCTATGGGGTCCCTATGGGGGGGTCTATGGGGGGTCTGATGGGTTCTGTATGGGGTCCTTATAGGGGTCTCTTGGGGTTCTCTATGGGGTTCCTTATAGGGTCCCTATGGGGTCCCTATGGGGTCTCTATTGGGTTCTGAATGGGGTCCCTATGGGGGTCCCTATGGGGTCCTATGGGGTTCTTATGGGGTTGGGGGGTCCTATGGGGTCCCTATGGGGGTCTCTTGTGGGTTCTGAATGGGGTCTTTATAGGGGTCCCTATGGGGTCCCTATGGGGGTCTCTATGGGGTTCTGAATGGGGTCCTTATGGGGGTCCCTATGGGGTCCCTATGGGGGTCTCTATGGGGTTCTGAATGGGGTCCTTATGGGGGTCCCTATGGGGGTCTCTATGGGGTTCTGAATGGGGTCCCTACGGGGTTCTCTATGGGGTCCTTATGGAGGGTCTCTATGGGGTTCTGAATGGGTTCCCTATGGGGTTCCTATGGGGTCCCTTATGGGGGTCTATTATGGGGTTCTGAATGGGGTCCTCCTTATGGGGGTCCTATGGGGGGTCAATGGGGGTCTCTATGGGGTTCTGAATGGGGTCCTTATGGGGGTCCCTATGGGGTCCCTATGGGGGTCTCTATGGGGTTCTGAATGGGGTCCTTATGGGGGTCCCTATGGGGTCCCTATGGGGGTCTCTATGGGGTTCTGAATGGGGTCCTTATGGGGGTCCCTACGGGGTCACCCCGGATGGGTCCCATCTGATGGGTCTATGGGGGTTTCTATGGGGTTTTTGGGGTTTGTGGGTCTGCCTTATGGGGGTCTATGGGGTTTTATGGGTCCTCTTTGGGGGTCTGAATGGGGTTTATGGGGTCCTCCTCAGCCCCCTGGAAACACGGTCATTTTGGGGTCTCGTGGGGGGGCGCTATGGGGTCCCATGGGGTCCTGAATGGGGCTTTAGAAAAGAACGTTTGGTTCTCTATGGGGTTTATGGGGTCTTCTGAAGGGTGGTTATGGGGCTCTATGGGGGTTTATGGGGTCCCAAAGCTGGGGTGTTATGGGGTCCATCTATGGGGATGGAATATCTGTGTCGCCGCCCCCTGGGGGGTTTTATGGGGTCTCTGTGGGGTTTTATGGGGTCCTGGTGGTGTTATGGGGGTTTATGGGGTTTATGGGTTTTATGGGGTCCCCATGGGGGTGTTATGGGGGTCTCTCAGTGGGGTCTTTTATGGGGTCTCTCTGTGGGGGGATGGGGGCCACTGTGGGGGTTTTAATTGGGGGGTCTCTGTGGGTGTTTTTTGGGGTCTCTGAGGGTTTTATGTGGGGTCTTGTGGGGTGTTTATTATGGGGTCTGGGTCTAAGGGGTTTTATGGGGGTCCCTAAATGGGGTGTTATGGGGTTTCTGTGGGGTGTTATGGGATCTTTGTGGGGTTTTATGGGGTCTCTATGGAGTTTTATGGGGTTTCTATGGGTCTGTATAGGGTCTCTGTGGGGTCTCTGTGGGGTGTTATGGGGTCTCTGTGGGGTTTTATGGGGTCTGTGGGGTTTTATGGGGTCTCTGTGGGGTGTTATGGGGTGTTATGGGGTCTCTGTGGGGTTTTATGGGGTCTCTGTGGGGTGTTATGGGGTCTCTGTGGGGTTTTATGGGGTCTCTGTGGGGTGTTATGGGGTCTCTGTGGGGTTTTATGGGGTCTCTGTGGGGTGTTATGGGGTTTTATGGGGTCTCTGTGGGGTGTTATGGGGTCTCTGTGGGGTTTTATGGGGTCTCTGTGGGGTGTTATGGGGTCTCTATGGGGTGTTATGGGGTCTCTGTGGGGTGTTATGGGGTCTCTATGGGGTGTTATGGGGTCTCTGTGGGGTGTTATGGGGTCTCTATGGGGTGTTATGGGGTCTCTGTGGGGTCTCTGTGGGGTTCCTCTGGGGGTTTATGGGTCTTTTGGGGTCTCTGTGGGTCTCTGTTGGGGTCTCTGTGGGGTCTTATGGGGTCTCTGTGGGGTTTTATGGGGTCTCTGTGGGGTCTGTATGGGGTCTCTGTGGGGTTTCTATGGGGTCTCTGTGGGTTTTGTTAGGGTCTCCATGGGTCTCTGGGGGGTTTATGGGGTCTCTATGGGGTGTTATGGGGTCTGTGTGGGGTTTTATGGGGTCCTGTGGGGGTTTTATGGGGTCTGTATGGGGTTTTATGGGGTCTCTGTGGGGGTGTTATGGGTCCATATGGGGTCGGGGTCCCATATGGGTTCCCACAAATGGGCCCCTATAAATTCTCCCCACAAAGACCATTGGGAATTTATGGGGTCCGTAATGAAGGTCCTATGTGGGATCACCCCATAACGGTGTGACCCCCCCCACATTTTGGGGGATTCTTATGGGATCTCTGTGGGGTCTGTATGGGGTCTCTATGAGTCTGCATGGGACCTGTATGGGACCTGTATGGGGTCTCTGTGGGGTCTCTATGGGATCTCTATGGGATCTGTATGGGGTCTGTGGGGTCTCTATAGGGTCTCTGTGGGGTCTATGGGGTCTCTATAGGGTTTCTATGGGGTCTCTATGGGGCTCTATGGGCTCTATGGGGTCTCTGTGGGGTGTATAGAGCTCTATGGGGCTCTATAGGGTTTCTATGGGGTCTCTATGGGATCTATGGGGTCTATGGGGTCTCTGTGGGGTCTATGGGGTCTATGGGGTCTTTCTGGTACTCTTTGGGGTCTATGGGTCTTTTGGGGGTCTCTATGGAGTCTATGGGGCTCTATGGGGTCTGTGGGGTCTCTATGGGTCTCTGTGGGGTCTATGGGGCTCCATGGGGCTCTATAGGGTTTCTATGGGGTTTCTATGGGGTCTACAGGGTCTCTGGGGTCTCTATGGGGTCTATGGGGTCTATGGGGCTCTATGGGGCTCTACAGGGTTTCTATGGGGTCTCTATGGGGTCTACGGGGTCTCTGGGGTCTCTGTGGGGTCTATGGGGCGCTATGGGGCTCTATAGGGTTTCTATGGGTCTCTATAGGGTTTCTATGGGATCTCTATGGGGTTTCTCTAGGATTTCTATGGGTCCCTATGGGTCTCGGTGGTGCCCCCCCATAGGACCTCCCCGCCCCCCCGGCTCCTCCCACTGCCCCCCCCTCCCCCCCGGGTTTGTGTGTGCCTCACACTCACACTCACACTCACACTCACACTCACACTCACACTCCCACGTAGCAGCGGACCCCCACCCCCCAGCGGAGTTTGGTGTGCCTCACACTCCCACTCACACCTCACACTACACTCACGTCCACTCATGGGAGGTACGCACCCTCACCTTTGCCACCAGCGGCACCCCCCCCATTGCATGCAACCAGTCGACCCCCCCTTGCACACTCACCCCCCCCTTTGCACCAGGACCCCCATTTTGACACCACCCTGCCAAAAACACTCGCCCCTTGCACACTTCACATCAACCCCCTTTGCACCAGGACCCCCCTTTGCACACTCACCCTTTGCACACTCACTCCCCTTCGCACCAGGACCCCAATTGCACACTCGACCCCTTGCACACTCAGCCCCTTTGCATCAGAACCCCCCTTGCACACTTGCCCCCTTGCACACGCCACCCCTTCACACCGGACCCCCCCCACCATTCCCTCGCACGAGAGCCCCCCTCACAGCCCCCCCCCCCATTTGCACACCCACCCCTTTGCGCGACGGCCTGCTTGCACAAGAACTCCCTTTGCACACTCGCCCCCTTGCACAAGGACCCCTTGCACAAGAAACCCCACAGAGACCCCATCAAACCCCATAAAATCCCAGACAGACCCACAGAAACCCCACCAGTGACGCCCCCCCTTATTTTTCTCCCCCCCATTTCCCCCCCCCATATTTCTCTTCACCCCCCCCATATTTTCCTCCCCCCCCCATTTTTCTCTCCCCCCCATTTCTCCCCCCATTCCCCCCTATTTTCCCCCCATATTCCCCCCCCATATTTTTCTCCCCCCCCATATTTTTCTCCCCCCCATTGCCCCCCTATTTTCCTCCCCCCCACCCCCCCCCATATTTTTCACCCCCCCATTTGCCCCCTATTTTTCCTCCCCCCATCCCCCCATTTCCCCCCTATTTTCCTCCCCCCACCCCCCCATATTTCCCCCCCACGTCCCCCCTATTTTCCTCCCCCCCACATCCCCCATATTTTTAACCCCCCCCATCTGTCACCTTTTCTGCGCCCACGTCAACCGTATTTTTCCTACCCCCCCCCATATTTTTCCTCCCCCCCACTCCCCCCTAATTTTCCTCCCCCCCACACCCCCCCATATTTCCCCCCCCATGTCCCCCCATTTTCCTCCCCCCCACACCCCCCCATATTTTTCACCCCCCCATATTTTTCTTCCCCCCCATCCCCCCCATTTCCCCCCAATTTTTCCTCCCCCCCACACCCCCCCCATATTTTTCACCCCCCCCACGTCCCCCCAATTTTTCTTCCCCCCCACCCCCCCCCATATTTTTCACCCCCCCATCCCTCCCCATTTCTCCCCCCACGTCCCCCCAATTTTTCCTCCCCCCCACACCCCCCCCATATTTTTCACCCCCCCCATATTTTTCACCCCCCCCCCATATTTTTCCCCCCCCCCACGTCCCCCCCCCCCCATAGCCCTCCCCCCCCCCGCCCCCCCCCTCAGGCACCCCGTGGCCCCCCCGCGACGCGGCTCTGGCCCGGGCGGAGGTGGGGGTGCTGGGCGCCGTGCTGCTGCTGGCCCTTTTGGGGAACCTTTTGGTGCTGCTGGCTCTCACCAAATCCCAAAGATTTTCGGGGGGGGGCAGGGGGGGGTCGGGTTTCGGTGCCGGCGGTGGTGGGGGGGGGTCGGATCCTTCCCCCCCCCCCCCCCCGTTACGCCCTTCGCCGGCGTTGAGGCGTTACTTGAGGCACCTGAGCGTGGCGGACCTGGGGGTGGCGGGGGGGCAGGTGCTCCCCCAGCTCTTTTGGGATCTGACCGATCGTTTTCGGGGTCCCGACCTCCTGTGCCGCCTCACCAAATACCTGCAGGCCGTCGCCATGTTCGCTTCTGCTTACGTGGCCGTGGCCATGGAAATCCCACCGCCCCCACCCCACCCCACGGTGCCCCCCCCACCCCTCTTATCGCCCCCACCCCACATCCCAGTGCCCCCATGACCTCTCATAGGACCCCCACCCCGCCCCACAGCGCCTCCACCGCCCCTCTTACGACCCCCGCTCCCCCCCCCTCCCCCCCCCGGCCCCCCCATCCCAGCCCCCCCCCCTTCCTCGTCCCCCTGCTGAGCTCCATCTCCCACCTCCCCCTCCGTTTCCATCGCCTGGGCTCCTCCATCGCCCACCGTTGGGGTCCCTTGGCCACAGCCTGGTCCCTCTCCCTCCTTTTCGCCCTCCCCCAGGTGGGGATTTTTGGCCAGAGGGATTTGGGGGGGGGGGAACGAGATTGTTGGGCCGATTTCGCCCAACCGTGGGGAGCTCGGGCTTACGTGACCTGGGTGGCTTTAGCCGTCTTGGTCGGACCGGCCGTTTTATTGGGGTTTTTACAGGTAGGGGTGACGAGAGCTTTGGGGGCGGGGGGGGGAAGGAGGAGGAAAAGGTGGGGGGGGGGTTTGAGGAGAGCCAGGGTGAAAAGTTATCGCCATATGGAGACCCACAGAAATCCCATATGGACCCACAGAAATCCCATATGGACCCACAGAAATCCCATATGGACTCAATGAGACCCACAGAAATCCCATATGGACCCACACAATCCCATATGGATTCAATGAGACCCACGGAATCCCATATGGACCCACACAAATCCCATATGGACCCACAGAATCCCATATGGACCCACTGAGACCCACAGAAATCCCATATGGACCCACAGAATCCCATATGGACCCACAGAATCCCATATGGACCCACGGAGTCCCATATGGACCCACTGAGACCCACAGAATCCCATATGGACCCACAGAATCCCATATGGACCCACTGAGACCCACGGAATCCCATATGGACCCACAGAACCCCATATGGATCCACTGAGACCACTGAATCCCATATGGACCCACAGAAATCCCATATGCACTCAATGAGACCCATATGGACCCAACTGCAACCCATAGAATCCCATATGGACCCACGGAATCCCATATGGACCCACTGAGACCCATGGAATCCCATATGGACCCACAGAACCCCATATGGACCCACTGCAACCCATACAATCCTATATGGACCCACGGAATCCCATATGGACCACAGAATCCCATATGGACTCACTGAGACTTGCAGAAATCCCATATGGACCCACTGACACCCATGGAATCCCATATGGACCCGCAGAATCCCATATGGACTCAACCAGACCTACAGAAATCCCATATGGACCGACTGCGACCCACGGAATCCCATATGGACCCACGGAATCCCATATGGACCCACAGAAATCCCATATGGACTCACTGTGACGCACTGAAATTCACAGGATCCCATATGGACCCACACAGCCCCACTGAACCCCATAGAATCCCCCCCTGACCCACACAGCCCCATTGAACCCCATAGAATCCCTCCCTGACCCACACAGCCCCACTCAGCCCCACAGAATCCCCCCCTGACCCACACAGCCCCACTGAACCCCACAGAATCCCCCCCTGACCCACACAGCCCCACTGAACCCCATAGAATCCCCCCCTGACCCACACAGCCCCACTGAACCCCATAGAATCCCCCCCTGACCCACTCAGCCCCACTGTACCCCATAGAATCCCCCCCTGACCCACACAGCCCCATTGAACCCCATAGAATCCCTCCCGGACCCACACAGCCCCACTCAGCCCCACAGAATCTCCCCTGACCCATAGACCCCCACACAGCCCCATAGAATCCCCCCTGACCCATAGACCCCCACACAGCCCCATAGAATCTCCCCTGACCCATAGACCCCCCACTCAGCCCCACAGAATCCCCCCTGACCCATAGACCCCCACACAGCCCCATAGAATCCCCCCTGACCCATAGACCCCCACACAGCCCCATAGAATCTCCCCTGACCCATAGACCCCCACTCAGCCCCATAGAATCCCCCCTGACCCATAGACCCCCCACTCAGCCCCATAGAATCCCACCTGACCCATAGACCCCCACACAGCCCCATAGAATCCCCCCTGACCCATAGACCCCCACACAGCCCCATAGACTCTCCCCTGACCCATAGACCCCCACACAGCCCCCACAGAATCCCCCCCCCTGACCCATAGACCCCACACTCAGCCCCATAGAATACCCCCTGACCCATAGACCCCCCACTCATCCCCATAGAATCCCCCCTGACCCATAGACCCCCCACTCAGCCCCATAGAATCTCCCCTGACCCATAGACCCCCCACTCAGCCCCACAGAATCCCCCCTGACCCATAGACCCCCACTCAGCCCCATAGAATCCCACACGGAGCCCCCACTGATATCGAAGAAAAATAAACAACCCCCCCCCATGTTTTGGAAAGGGGGCGTGGTTTGGAAAAGGGGCGGAGTTAGGACAGGGGGCGTGGTCTGCAAATGGGGCGTGGTTTGGAAAGGGGGCGTGGTTTGGAATGGGGGCGGGAGTTCGGGGAAAGGCGGCGTGCTTTCGGAAAGGGGTGGGGTTCTGGCAGTGGGCGTGGCTTGTGAAAGGGGGCGGGGCTTGGGAAAGGGAATGGAGTTATGACGGGGGCGTGGTTTGGGAAAGGGGGCGTGGTTTGGGGAAAGGGGCGTGGTTTGGGAATGGGGGTGCAGTTTTGCCGTGGGCTGGTTTGGGAAAGGGGGCGGGGTTTGGGGAAAGGGGGTGGAGTTATGATGGGGGCGTGGTTGGGGAAAGGGGGCTGGGTTTGGGGAAAGGGGGCGGGGTTAATGGGTGAGGTTATGAAAGGGGGCGTGGTTTGGAGGAAGGGGGCGGGGCTATCCGGCAGACAGACGCAGAGACTTTGGGGTCATTTGGGGTCATTTAGGGTTTATTTGGGGTTTATTTGGGGTTTCGGTTCTTTCCACTGAGGGCTGAGGGGTCACGTGACAATTCGGGGTCATTGGGGTCCAGGGGTCATTTGAGGTCATTTGAGGTCATTTGGGGTTTGGGGTCATTTGAGGTAATTTGGGGTCATTGGGGTCAGTGAAGGTTTGGGGTCGTTTGGGGTCATTTGAGGTCATTTGAGGTTATTTAGGGTTTGGGATCATTTGGGGTTATTTGGGGCTTGGGGTCATTTGAGGTCATTTGAGGCTATTTGGGGTTTGGGGTCATTTGGGGTCAGTGAAGGTTTGGGGTCATTTGGGGTCATTTGGGGTCAGGGAACATTTGGGATTTTTGGGGGCAATTTGGGCCTTTTGGGGTTTTTTTTTTGTCCCTTTTGGAGCATTTTGGTCCCTTTTGGTTTTTTTTCTCTTTTTAGTTTTTTTTGGGGCCGTTTTTGGGTTTTTCGAGTCCCTTTTTGGGGCAATTTCGGCCCTTTTTGGGGTTTTGGGGGCCCTTTTTGGGGCAATTTCGGCCCTTTTGGGATTTTTTTGTGCCCATTCTGGGGCAATTTGGGTTTTTTTGTGGTCCTTCTTGGTCCTTCTTTGGGGCAATTGGGGGCCCTTTAGGGTTTTTTTTGGGTTTTGGGGGCCCTTTTTGGGGTTTTTTTTAAGGTCCTTTCTGGGCTTTTTTTGGGTCATTTTTGCCTTTTTTGGGGTCCTTTTTGGGGCAATTTTGGCCCTTTTGGGGTTTTTTGGGCCCTTTTAGGGTTTTTTTGGGGCCTTTTTGGGATTTTTTGGGGCCCATTTTGGGGCAATTTCCCCCCTTTTGGGGTTTTTTGTGGGCCCTTTTTGGGGCAATTTGGGCTGTTTTTGGATCCTTTTTGGGTTTTTGGGGGTCCTTTTTCGGGCAATTTTGCCGTTTTTGGGGTTTTTTATGGGCCTTTTTAGGGCAAATTTGGGCTGTTTTGGATCCTTTTTTCGGCTTTTGGGGCTCCATTTTGGGGCAATTTCTGAGCTTTTGGGTTTTTTTGGGGCCATTTTTAGGGGTGTTTTGGGGCCATTTTAGGGTTTTTTTGGGGTCATTTTGGGTTTTTTGGGGTCATTTTGGGGTTTTTGGGGGTCATTTTGGGGCCATTTTGGGTTTTTGGGGTCCTTTTGGGCCCTTTTAGGGGTCAATTTTGGGGCCATTTTGGGATTTTTTGGGGCCCATTTGGCAATTTTGGGGGCCTTTTTTGGGCAATTTTTGGTGGTTTTTTGGGGCCGTTTTGGGATCCTTTTTGGGGCACATTTTGGGGCATTTTATGCCTTTTTGGGGTTTTTGGGGCCCTTTTTGGAGCAATTTTGGGCCGTGTGGTTTTTTTCGGGGTCCTTTTGGGTTTTTGGGGGGTCCTTTTAGGGCAATTTTTTGGCCCTTTTGGGGTTTTTTTGGGTTTTTGGGGGCTATTTTTAGGTTTTTTTGGGGCCTTTTTGGGATTTTTTGGGGCCCATTTTGGGGCAATTTCTGCCCTTTTTGGGGTTTTTGTGGGCCCTTTTTGGGGCAATTTGGGGTTTTTTGGGGTCCTTTTTGGGCTTTTTGGGGGTCGTTTTTGACTTTTTTTGGGTCCTTTTTGGGGCAATTTTGGACCTTTTGGGGTTTTTTGGGCCCTTTTAGGGGTTTTTTGGGGCCCTTTTGGGATTTTTTGGGGCCCATTTTGGGGCAATTTCTGCCCTTTTTGGGATTTTTGTGGGCCCTATTTGGGTCAATTTGGGGTTTTTTGGGGTCCTTTCTGGGCTTTTTTTGGGTCCTTTTTGGGGCAATTTTGGCCCTTTTGGGGTTTTTTGGGCCCTTTTAGGTTTTTTTGGGGCCTTTTTGGGATTTTTTGGGGCCCATTTTGGGGCAATTTCTGCCCTTTTTGGGGTTTTTGTGGGCCCTTTTTGGGGCAATTTGGGGTTTTTTGGGGTCCTTTCTGGGCTTTTTTTGGGTCATTTTTGCCTTTTTTGGGGTCCTTTTTGGGGCAATTTTGGCCATTTTGGGTTTTTTTGGGCCCTTTTAGGGTTTTTTTGGGGCCTTTTTGGGATTTTTTGGGGCCCATTTTGGGGCAATTTCTGCCCTTTTTGGGGTTTTTATGGGCCCTTTTTGGAGCAATTTGGGCTGTTTTTGGATCCTTTTTGGGCTTTTTGGGGGTCCTTTTTGGGGCAATTTTGGCCATTTTGGGGTTTTTTGGGCCCTTTTAGGTTTTTTTGGGGCCCTTTTTAGGATTTTTTGGGGCCCATTTTGGGGCAATTTCTGCCCTTTTTGGGGTTTTTGTGGGCCCTTTTTGGGTCAATTTGGGGTTTTTTGGGGTCCTTTTTGGGGCAATTTTGGCCCTTTTGGGGTATTTTGGGCCCTTTTAGGGGATTTTTGGGGCCCATTGTGGGGCAATTTCTGCCCTTTTTGGGATTTTTGTGGGCCCTTTTTGGGGCAATTTGGGGTTTTTTGGGGTCCCTTTTGGCTTTTTTGGGGGTCCTTTTTGGGGCAATTTTGGCCCTTTTTGGGGTTTTTTGGGCCCTTTTGGGGTTTTTTGGGCCTTTTTAGTTTTTTTCGGGTCCCTTTTGGGATTTTTGGGGCCCATTTTGGGGCAATTTCTGCCGTTTTTGGGGTTTTTGTGCCCTCTATTGGTAGTGGGGCAGCAGCTCATCCAGCAGCTCCTCACACATCAGCAGCGCCCGCGGGAGGTGGAAGCAGCCTGCAACCAGTACGGACCAGTATAAACCAGTAAGGACCAGTATCAACCGGTATGGACCGGTATAAACCAGTATGGACCGATATGGACTGCTACAGACCAGTACAAACCAGTAAGAACCAGTATAAACCATTAAGGACCACTCCAGACCAATAGGGACCAAGTAGATCCCAGTCCATCCCAGTATAGCCCAGTTCCATCCCAGTATGTCCCAGTTCCATCCCAGTTCCATCCCAGTATGTCCCAGTTCAGCCCAGTATATCCCAGTTCCATCCCAGTATGCCCCAGTTCATCCCTGTCCCATCCCAGTCACTCCCAGTCCCATCCCAGTATATCCCAGTTCCTCCCATTGCCTTCCAGTCCCCCCCCAGTCCCATCCCAGTATATCCCAGTCCCATCCCAGTCCCTCCCATTGCCTCACAGTCCCATCCCAGTATATCCCAGTCCCTCCCAGTCCATCCCAGTATAACCCAGTCCCATCCCAGTCTATCCCAGTCCCTCCCAGTCCCATCCCAGTCCCTCCCATTGCCTCCCAGTCCCATCCCAGTATATCCTGGTCCCTCCCAGTCCCATCCCAGTCCCATCCCAGTCCCTCCCATTGCCTCCCAGTCCCATCCCAGTATATCCCAGTCCCATCCCAGTCCCTCCCAGTCCCATCCCAGTTCCTCCCAGTTCCTCCCAGTCCCATCCCAGTCCCTCCCATTGCCTCCCAGTCCCTCCCAGTATATTCCAGTCCCATCCCAGTCCCTCCCATTGCCTCCAGTCCCTCCCAGTCCCTCCCAGTCCCATCCCAGTCCCTCCCATTGCCTCCCAGTCCCATCCCATTATATTCCAGCCCCATCCCAGTATATCCCAGTCCCACCAGTCCCATCCCAGTCCCTCCCAGTCCCTCCCAGTATATCCCATTCCCATCCCAGTCCCTCCCATTGCTTCCCAGTCCCTCCCACTCCCTCCCAGTATATCCCAGTTCCCTCCCAGTATATCCCAGTCCCTCCCAGTCCCAGTATATCCCAGTCCATCCCAATCCCTCCCATTCCTTCCCAGTCCCCTCCCAGTCCATCCCAGTCCCTCCCAGTGCATTCCAGTTCCATCCCAGTCCCTCCCATTGCCCCCCCATATATTTCCAGTTCCATCCCAGTATATCCCAGTTCCCCCCCAGTATATCCCAGTCCCTCCCAGCCCCTCCCAGTCCCATCCCAGTATAACCCAGTCCATCCCAGTCCCATCCCAGTCTCTCCCAGTATATCCCAGTCCCACCAGTCCCATCCCAGTCCCTCCCAGTCCCTCCCAGTATATCCCATTCCCATCCCAGTCCCTTCCCACTGCCTCCCAGTCCCTCCCAGTCCCCCCCAGTATATCCCAGTCCATCCCAGTATATCCCAGTCCCTCCCAGTCCCCTCCCAGTATATCCCATTCCCATCCCAGTCCCTCTCATTGCTTCCCAGTTCCATCCCAGTCCCTCCCAGTATATTCCAGTCCCCCCCAGTCTATCCCAGTCCCTCCCAGTCCCCCCCAGTATATCCCAGTTCCATCCCAGTATATCCCAGTCCCTCCCAGTCCCCTCCCAGTATATCCCAGTCCCATCCCAGTCCCTCCCATTGCCTCCCAGTTCCCCCCAGTCCCATCCCAGTCCCATCTGCTTGCCTCCCAGTCCCATCCCAGTCCCTCCCATTGCCTCCCAGTCCCATCCCATTATATTCCAGCCCCATCCCAGTATATCCCAGTATATCCCAGTATATCCCAGTCCCAATCCATCAGTCCCTCCCCCACCCACTGTCCCGCCACCGATCCCCCCCGCGTGTCCACAGTCCCCCCTCCCAGTCCCATCCCCGTCCCTCCCATTGCCTCCCAGTCCCATCCCATTATATTCCAGCCCCATCCCAGTATATCCCAGTATATCCCAGTATATCCCAGTATATCCCAGTCCCACCTTTGTACGGCCCCCCCTTGATGCTGAGGGCGACGCTGCCATCGTAGGCCAGGTAACCGAACCACTCGCCGTGCACCGGGTCACGGAACTGCCGGCGCACACGGATCAGCACACGCGTGTGCACGCACACGTGTACACGCGTGTCAACACGCAGAGCCACGGATACCCACGTGTGCCACCACCCACAGGTAGGACCCCACGTGAGCACGCGTGACCCCACATGCACACGTATGAACATGCACACGTATGACCTTGCATGCACATGTGTGACTTTGCACACGTATGGCCTTGCACGCACACGTATGGCTTTGCACACGTGTGACCCCACACGCACAGGTTTGACCTTGCACACGTATGATCTTGCACACGCATGATCCCGCGTACACACATATGAACTTGCACACGTATGACCTTGCATGCACACGTGTGACCTCGCACATGTATGACCCCCCACCCACACGTATGATCCCCATAAGCTCCCCCATGACCTCCACCCTCACACGTATGACCCCCATATGCACACGTATGACCACCACCACCACACACGTATGACCATATGCACACGTATGACCCCCCGTAGACCCCATGACCCACATGTAACCCACCCACATTATGACACGTATGACCCCATAATGCACACGTATGACCCCACGTACACACGTATGACCCACCATATATAGCCCCCCACGACCCCCCACCCACACGTATGACCCCCATACGCACACGTATGACCCCCCACCCACACGTATGACCCCCATAAGCCCCCCCATGACCTCCACCCTCACACGTATGACCCCCATATGCACACGTATGACCCCCCACCCACACGTATGACCCCCATAAGCCCCCCATGACCTCCACCCTCACACGTATGACCCCCATAAGCCCCCCCACGACCTCCACCCTCACACGTACGACCCCCATAAGCACACGTATGACCCCCCACCCACACGTATGACCCCCATAAGCCCCCCATGACCTCCACCCTTACACATATGACCCCCATATGCACCCGTATGACCCCCATAAGCCACCCCATGACCTCCACCCTCACACGTACGACCCCCATATGCACACGTATGACCCCCCACCCACACGTATGACCCCCATAAGCCCCCCCATGACCTCCACCCTCACACGTATGACCCCCATAAGCCCCCCCATGACCTCCACCCACACACGTATGACCCCCATAAGCCCCCCCATGACCTCCACCCCCACACGTACGACCCCCATACGCCACCCCATGACCCACCCCGCACACGTATGACGACCTACGCTCACACGTGCTTTTATGACCTCCTTACCTGGCACAAGTATGACCCCCATATGCCTCACGTATGACCTCCCCACACGTATGACCCCCCATATTAAGCCCCCATCAGGGGGCACCACACCCCCCAAACCACGTTACCCCCCCCCAGCACACGTAGGAACAAAAACAACTGACCCCGTGGGGCATATGGCAGCAACTGCCTGACCCCCAGGGGCCCACCGTATGACCCCCCCATAAGCCCCCTGCCCCCCCATGCCCTTCCAAACCAGCTGCCATAAGACCCTCGTCGCCCTAGATGCCTTTGCCCCAAAGCTGTATGTACTCCCATAGTTGCCCCCCCAAGGATCCTTGTAGTTGCCCCCACAGGATCCCACAGTTTCTTTCGCCCCCCAGCGACCCCCAACAACCTGCCCACCCGAGGTCAACACACAACTGCCCCCATGGGCCGACCCACACATCACGTACCCCCAGGATGCCACAAAGTGCCCCCCCTGGACACGTTATTGACCCCCCCCAGGATCCTGCACGTGCCCCCCCCCCAGGACCCCATAACTTGCCCCAAGGACCCCAAAGCTGCCCCCGTAGGACCCCCACAACTGCCCCCGGGGCAACAACTGCCCCAGGACCAACAGCTGCCCCCCCCAGCCCTCATAATCGCCCCCAAGATGCCATAATTGCCCCCAAAGAATCCCATAGTTGCCCCCCCAGGATCCTGTAGTTGCCACCAAGATGCCATAGTTGCCCCCCAAGGATGCCATAGTTGCCCCCCAGGACCCCCACAACTGCCCCCGGGGCAACAACTGCCCCCCCAACCCCTCATACATACCCCAGGATGCCATAATTGCCCCCCTGGATGCTGTAATTGCCCCCCAGGATCCTGCAGTTGCCCCCCAGGATGCCATAATTGCCCCCCAAGGATCCCATAATTGCCCCCTAGGACCCCCACAACTGCCCCTGGGGCAACAACTGCCCCAGGACCAACAGCTGCCCCCCCCAGCCCTCATAATCGCCCCCAAGATGCCATAATTGCCCCCAAAGAATCCCATAGTTGCCCCCCCAGGATCCTGTAGTTGCCCCCAAGATGCCATAGTTGCCCCCCAGGGATGCCATAGTTGCCCCCCAGGACCCCCACAACTGCCCCCAGGGCAACAACTGCCCCCCCAAGACCACCACAGTTGTCCTCAGGACCACTCCAGTTACCCCAGGACCCCCAAAACTGTCCCCAAGACCCCCATAACTGCCCCCAGGACCCTCCCAGTTACCCCAGGACCCCCACAACTGCCCCCAGGACCCCCTAAACCCCCCCCAAGGACCCCCATAACTGCCCCCAGCACCCCCACAATCCCCCCCAAAACCCCCATATCTGCCCCCAGCTCCCACATAACTGCCCCCAGGACCCCCATAACTGCCCCCCAAGACCCCCATAACTGCCCCCCAAGACCCCCACAACCCCCCCCAGGACCCCCATAACTGCCCCCAGGACCCCCTAACCCCCCCCAGGACCCCCAAAATGCCCCCCAAGGACCCTCCCAGTACCCCCTTACCCCAGCACCCCCAAAAAACCGCCCCCAGCACCCCCCAACTGCCCCAGGACCCCCACAATCCCCCCCAACACCCCCATAACTTCCCCCAGGACCCTCCCAGTTACCCCATCCCCCCCAGCACCCCCATAACTGCCCCCAGGACCCCCACAATCCCCCCCAAGACCCCCATAACTTCCCCCAGGACCCTCCCAGTTACCCCAGCACGCCCAGAACTGCCCCAGGACCCCCATAACTGCCCCCAGGAACCCCTAACCCCCCCCCAAGGACCCTCCCAGTTACAGCAGGACCCCCACAACCGCCCCCAGGACCCCCATAACTGCCCCCAGGACCCCCACAACTGCCCCCCCCGACCCCCATAACTGCCCCCAGGACCCCCACAATCGCTCCCACGACCCCCATAACTGCCCCCACACCCCATAACTGCCCCCATCACCCCATAACTGCCCCCCCACCCCATAACTGCCCCCCATCACCCCATAACTGCCCCCCATCACCCCATAACTGCCCCCATCACCCCATAACTGCCCCCCATCACCCCATAACTGCCCCAGGACCCCACAACCCCCCCCAGACCCCCAAGCTAACCCCCCACATATGCCCCCCCAAGGACCCCCATAACTGCCCCCAGGATCCCAATAATTGCCCCCAGGACCCCCATAACTGCCCCCAGGACCCCCACAATCCCCCCCAAGACCCCCATAACTGCCCCCAGCACCCCTATAACTGCCCCCAGGACCCCCATAACTGCCCCCAGGACCCCCACAATCCCCCCCAAGACGCCCATAACTGCCCCCAGCACCCCTATAACTGCCCCCAGGACCCCCATAACTACCCCCATAACTGCCCCAGGACCCTCATAACTGCCCCCAGGACCCCCACCCAAGCCCCTTGCAATTACCCCAGGACCCCCCCATCCCTCCTCCCTCATAACTGCCCCCAGGACCCCCTTTCGGCAATTGCAATTACCCCCCCCCCTCCTCCCTTTACCCCCCTCCCCCTTTGCCCGTCGACGTCACAAAAAGCCCAAACCCCCCCATATCGGGGGTCCCACCCCCATTTTAGGGGTCCGTCCACGAAATGGGGTCAGAACCCGGGCAGCCCCAATCGGGGTCCCACCCCCATTTTAGGGGTCCGTCCACGAAACCCTTCAGAACCCGGGCAGCCAATGAGGAATCGCCGCGGGAACGAGCGAAACGCAGCAGCAGCCAACCAGCTTCCAGGGCGTGACCTGAAAATGGGGCGAAAAAAGGCAGATTTGGGCAAAAAAAAAAAAAAAAAATTTTTTTTTTTTTTTTTGATGCTTGTTTGGGGGGGGGAGAAATGGGGTGAGAAAGGGCAGATTTGGGCAAAAAATTGGTTGTTTTTTTTTGGGGGGGGGAATGGAGAGGGGAGGGGGGAGGAGGGGGGAGAAATGGGGTGAAAAAAGGCAGATTTGGGCAAAAAAAATTATATATTTTGCTTGTTTGTTTGGGGGGGGAGGGGGAGGAAATGGGGTGAAAAATGGCAGATTTGGGCAAAGAATTGGTTGGGTTTTTTTTTGGGGGGGGAATGGAGAGCAGAGGGGAGGGAAGGAGGAAGAAATGGGGTGAAAAAAGGCAGATTTGGGCAAAAAAAAATTTTTTTTTTTTTTTGGATGCTCGTTTGGGGGGGGAGGGGGAGGAAATGGGGTGAAAAATGGCAGATTTGGGCAAAAAATCAGCTGGTTTTTGGGGGGGGGAATGGGGAGGGGAGGGGGGAGAAATGGGGTGAAAAAAGGCAGATTTGGGCAAAAAAAATTATATATTTTGCCTGTTTGTTTGTTTGGGGGGGAGGGGGAGGAAATGGGGTGAGAAAGGGCAGATTTGGGCAAAAAATTGGTTGGTTTTTAGAGGGGGGGGATGGAGAAGGGAGGGGGGAGGAGGGGGGAGAAATGGGGTGAAAAAAGGCAGATTTGGGCAAAAAGTTGATTATTATTTTGGGGGGGGAATGGAGAGCGGAGGGGAGGGGAGGGGGGAGAAATGGGGTGAAAAATGGCAGATTTGGGCAAAAAAAAAAGGTTTTTTTTTTGGATGTTTGTTTGGGGGGGGAGGGGGAAGAAATGGGGTGAAAAATGGCAGATTTGGGCAAAAAAAAAAATTTGTTTTTTTGGATGCTCGTTTGGGGGGGAGGGGGAGGAAATGGGGTGAAAAAAGGCAGATTTGGGCAAAAAAAATTATATATTTTGCTTGTTTGTTTGGGGGGGAGGGGGAGGAAATGGGGTGAAAAATGGCAGATTTGGGCAAAAAGTTGATTATTATTTTGGGGGGGGAATGGAGAGCGGAGGGGAGGGAAGGAGGAAGAAATGGGGTGAAAAAAGGCAGATTTGGGCAAAAAAATTTTTTTTTTTTTTTTGGATGCTCGTTTGGGGGGGGAGGGGGAAGAAATGGGGTGAAAAATGGCAGATTTGGGCAAAAAAGTTGATGAAAAAAATCCCCCAAAAATTCAGGAAAAAAATCCAATAAATTTAGGAAAAAAAAAAACCAAACAAACAGTAAATCAGAAAAAAATCCTAAAAAAAATCAGAAAAAAATCCTCCCCCAAAAAATCAGAAAAAATCCCCCAAAAAAATCAGAAAAAAAATCTCAAAAAAATTCTCAAAAAATCGGAAAAGAATCCTAAAAATTCCGAACAAAAAAAAATCCTAAAAATCGGGGGAAAAAATCCCACAAAAAATCAGAAAAAAAATCCTAAAAAAATCAAAAATCCAAAAAAATCAGAAAAAAATCCCCCCAAAATCCGAAAAAAATCCCAAAAAATCCGAAAAAAATCCCCTAAAAATCAGGAAAAAATCCCCTAAAAATTCAGGAAAAATCTCACCCAAAATCAGAAAAAAATTCTGAAAAAAGAGAAAAAATCCCAAAAAAATCAGAAAAAAATCCCCCCCAAATCCCCCAGAAAAACAGAAAAATATCCCCCCCAAAAAACAGAAAAAAATCCCCAAAAAACGAAAAGAATCCCAAAAAACCCCCCCAAAAAAATCCCCAAAAAATCAGAAGAAAAATCCCCAAAAACCCGAAAAAAATCCGAAAAATTAAAAAAAAAATCCCCAAAAATCCGAAAAAAAAATTCCTAAAAATTCCCCCCAAAAATCCGAAAAAAAAATCCGAAAAATTCCCCCCCCAAAAATCCCACAAAATTCGAAAAAAATCCTAAAAATCCCCCCCAAAAAATCCCCCAAAATCCGAAAAAAATCCGAAAAATTGCCCCCCCCAAATCCCCAAAAATCCAAAAAAAAATCCTAAAAATTCCCCCCCAAAAATCCCCAAAAATCCGAAAAAAAAATCCTAAAAATTCCCAAAAAAAATCCCCAAGAATCCGAAAAAAAAATTCCTAAAAATTCCCCAAAAAAATCCTCAAAAATCCGAAAAAAAATCCTAAAAATCCCCCCCCCAAAATCCGAAAACAAATCCTAAAAATTCCCCCCAAAATCCCCAAAAATCCTAAAAACTCCCCCACAAAAATACCCAAAAATCCTAAAAAAAATCCTAAAAATTCCCCCCAAAAAATCCACAAAAATCCGAAAACAAATCCTAAAAATTCCCCCCCAAAAATCCCCAAAAATCCGAAAAAAAAATCCGAAAAATTCCAAAAAAAATCCCCAAAAATCCGAAAAAAATCCTAAAAATCCCCCCCAAAATCCCTAAAACCCCCAAAAATGCCCCAAAAAATGAGAAGCAAGCCGGCCCAAATTGGGGTCAAATCCCACCCTAAAAAAAACGGCCCCAAAACCGTCGGATTTCACCCCAAAATCAGCGCCCCCCCCCCCCATTACCTGGGTTTTGCAGCCGCCCCGCGGCGCCGGGCAGCTCCGAATCATTGGGGCCAATGTGCTCCAGGACTGCCGTGTCACCACGCTGTAATTAGTTAATTAGCGAGGTCATTAATTAATGGACGGGGTCGTTAAGGGCGGGGTTAATCGGTGGGGGGGTTAATGGGGGTAATTAGCGGGTAATTAGCGGGGGAATGGGGGTGATGAAGGGGTAATAGGGGTGGGGATAGAAAGAGAAAGGTGGGGTAATTAATGAGATGATTAATTAATTAGCGGGTAATTAATTAATTGGTGGGATCATTAATGGTGGGGTTAATTGGTGGGGGGGTTAATGGGGTAATTAGGGGGTAATTAGCGGGTAATTTAGGGGGGGAATGGGGGTGATGAGGGGGCAATAGGGGTGGGGATACAAAGAGAAAGGTGGGGTAATTAATAAGGAGATTAATTAATTAGCGGGCCATTAATTAATCGGCGGGGTCATTAAGGGTGGAGCTAATTGGTAGGGGGGTTAATGGGGTAATTAGGGGGTAATTAGCGGGTAATTTAGGGGGGGAATGGGGGTGGTGAAGGGGCAAGAGGGGTGGGGAGGCAAATGGGGGAGGAGGGGTAATTAATGAGGAGATTAATTAATTAGGGGGTCATTAATTAATGGACAAGGTCCATTATTAATTAATGGGTGGGGGGTGGTTGGGGCAGTAATTGGTGGGGGGTGGATAATTAATTGGTGGGGGGGGGGGGGGGGTTTGGTGGGGGGTCTTTTGTGATCTGTGATTTGGGGGGGGGGGGGGAATATTAATGATGGGGGGGGGCGGGGGTAATTAATTAGGAGGGGATTAATTACCTTTAGGTGGGCCAGCATCCTCTGCGCCCCCCACTCCTCCATCTGTTCCATCTGGGGGTCCCTTTTTGGCGCCCCCCCCCCGATAATTTCTTGGTCCCCCCCCCCCCCGGCTTCGTTCATCTGCTGAGCCAGCAGCAGCGCCATCATGGGAACGGCCAGCTCTTCTTTGGGGGGGGTCCCCGCTAATTGGGGGCGGCCCAAATTTGGGGGGGGGTCTCGGGCCCAATTCCACACGGCCAAAGCCCAGCGCTGCGCCGCCTCCTGTGGGACCCCCCCCCAAAAGGAAAAAAATTAGCACGGATTTGACCCAAAATAGAGGAAATTTGACCCAAAATGGCCCCAATTTTCCCCAGGTTTGGCCCCAAAATGGACCAAATTTGACCCAAATTTGACCCAAAATGGCCCCAATTTGGCCCAAAATAGCAAAAATTTGGCCCCAAATCCCCAAGATTTGACCCCAAAATAGAGAAAATTTGACCCAAAATGGCCCCAATTTGGCCCCAAATCCCCCAGATTTGACCCCAAAATAGAGGAAATTTGACCCAAAATGGCCCCAATTTGACCCAAAATGGCCCCAATTTGGCCCCAAATTTTCCCGAGATTTGTTTGGCCCCCAGTTTGAAATAGCAAAAATTTTGGCCCCAATTTCCCCAAGATTTGACCCCAAAATGGCCCCAATTTGACCCAAAATGGCCCCAATTTGGCCCCAAATCCCCCAGATTTGACCCAAAATAGAGGAAATTTGACCCAAAGTGGCCCAAATTTGACCCAAAATGGCCCCAATTTTCCCCAGATTTGGCCCCAAAACAGAGGAAATTTGACCCAAAATGGCCCCAATTTGGCCCCAAAATGGCACAAATTTGACCAAAAATGAAAAAATTTGGCCCCAAATCCCCCATATTTGACCCCAAAATAGAGGAAATTTGACCCAAAATAGCAAAAATTTGGCCCCAAATCCCCCAGATTTGACCCCAAAATGGCCCAAATTTGACCCAAAATGGCACAGATTTCCCCAGATTTGGATAAAAATACCCAAAATTTGGCCCAAAATAGCAAAAATTTGACCCCAAATTCCCCAGATTTGGCCCAATTTTCCCCGCCCCACATCCCCCCCAATATCGCTGATTCTCACCCCATATCCCCCCCATATCGCACCCTATGTTGCGATACCCACTCTATATCGCAGTTCCCTGCCCCATATCCCCCTATATCGCGATTCCCCGCCTCATATCCCCCCCAGATCACACCCCTATATCGCGATTCCCCTCCCCACATCCGCCCCATATCCCAGTTCCCCGATTCCCCGCCCCATATCGCAGTTCCCCGCCCCATATCGCACTTCCACGCCCCATATCGCGCTTCCCCGCCCCACATCGCGCTTCCCCGCCTCATATCGCACCCCATATCGCGCTTCCTCGCCCTATATCACACCCCATATCATGGTTCCCCACCCCATATCGCCCTTCCCCGCCCCCTATCGCGCTTCCCCAAATTCCCCAGATTTGGCCCAATTTTCGCCCCCATATCCGCTTCCCCAATCTCACCCCCTATCGCGCTTCCCCGCCCCATATCGCGCTTCCCCGCCTCATATCGCACCCCATATCGCGCTTCCTCCCCTTGACCCCACAATCGCCCTATATCACACCCCCATATCATCGCAGTTCCCCACCCCATATCGCCCGTCCCAGCCCCCTATCGCGCTTCCCCGCGCCCTTCCGCACCCCATATCGCGCTTCCCCGCCCCATATCGCACTTCCCCGCCCCATATCGCACCCCATATCGCGCTTCCCCACCCCCTATCGCGCTTCCCCGCCCCATATCGCGCTTCCCCGCCTCATATCGCACCCCATATCGCGCTTCCTCGCCCTATATCACACCCCATATCATGGTTCCCCACCCCATATCGCCCTTCCCCGCCCCCTATCGCGCTTCCCCGCCCCATATCGCACCCCATATCGCGCTTCCCCGCCCCCTATCGCGCTTCCCCGCCCCATATCGCATCCCATATTGCCCTTCCCTGCCCCATATCGCACCTCATATCGCGGTTCCCCGCCCCATATTGCAGCCCATATCGCGGTTCCCCGCCCCATATCGCGCTTCCCCGCCTCATATCGCACCCCATATCGCGCTTCCTCGCCCTATATCACACCCCATATCATGGTTCCCCACCCCATATCGCCCCCGCCCCTATCGCCCTTCCCCGCCCCATATCGCACTTCCCCGCCCCATATCGCACCCCATATCGCGCTTCCCCGCCCCCTATCGCGCTTCCCCGCCCCATATCGCGCTTCCCCGCCCCATATCGCACCCCATATCGCCCTTCCCCGCCCCATATCGCACCTCATATCGCGGTTCCCCGCCCCATATCGCAGCCCATATCGCGCTTCCCCGCCCCCTATCGCACTTCCCCGCCCCCTATCGCGCTTCCCCGCCCCCTATCGCGCTTCCCCGCCCCATATCGCGCTTCCCCGCCCCCTATCGCACCCTATATCGCGATTCCCCCGTGGCCTTCCCCAGCTCATCCAGCCCCATGGCGCAGAACGCCTCGCTGTGGGTGTTGCGCTGCAGCCGTTCGGGGCGGCCGCTCCGGCTCAGGGCGAACGCGACGCGGGGAGAACCGGGATCCAAAGGGGCGAAACGGAGCAGGAAATCCCCGCCTGCGGGACCGCGGCGGTTATGGGGCGGACCCACACTTATGGGGCGGAGCATCACTTATGGGGCGCCCCACACTTATGGGGCAGAGCAGAGCTTCAGTTGGGGGGCAGCTCTGCCCCACACTTATAGGGCAAAGCTGCACTTATGGGGCGGACAGCTTATGGGCGGGAGCCACCACACACTTATGGGGCGGACCCACGCTTATGGGGCGGACCCACGCTTATGGGCAGGGCAGAGCTTCATTGGGGGGCGCTCTGCCCCACACTTATGGGGCGCCCCACACTTATGGGGCGGAGCATCTCTTATGGGGCAGGGCAGAGCTTCAGTTGGGGGGCAGCTCTGCCCCACACTTATAGGGCGGACCCACACTTATGGGGCGGACCCGCACTTATGGAGCAGAGCTGCGTTTGGGGGTCCCTCCACCCCACACTTATGGGGCGGAGCCACACTTATGGGGTCAGACCACACTTACGGGGCACCCCACACTTATGGGGTGGACCCACACTTATGGGGCGGAACAGAGCTTCACTTGGGGGGCAGCTCTGCCCCACACTTATAGGGCAAAGCTGCACTTATGGGGCAGACCCACACTTATGGGGCAGAGCTGCATTTGGGGGCCCCTCCACCCCACACTTATGGGGCAGACCCACACTTATGGGGCGCCCCACACTTATGGGGCAGAGCATCTCTTATGGGGCAGGGCAGAGCTTCAGTTGGGGGGCAGCTCTGCCCCACACTTATAGGGCAAAGCTGCACTTATGGGGCAGACACACACTTATGGGGCGGACCCACACTTATGGGGCAGAGCTGCATTTGGGGGTCCCTCCACCCCACACTTATGGGGCAGACCCACACTTATGGGGTCAGACCACACTTATGGGGCAGAGCCACACTTATGGGGCGGAACAGAGCTTCACTTGGGGGCAGCTCTGCCCCACACTTATAGGGCAAAACTGCACTTATGGGGCGGACCCGCACTTCTGGGGTGCCCCACACTTCTGGGGTGCCCCACACTTCTGGGTCAGACCCACACTTATGGGGCAGCCCCACCTTTGATGGCGGCTTCCAGCAGCTCCGGGCGACGGAATCGAGGAACGGTTCTGTACAGCCGCGAATAGCTGCCCCATAGCTGCCCCATAGCCCCCACCGATAGCGCCCCATAGCCGCCCATAGCTGCAGCCATAGCCCATAACCCCATAGCTGCCCCATAGCTGCCCCATAGCTGCCCCATATATACCCATAGCCACCATGAGATGTCCTAGTAAGCCGCCCCATAGCTGCCCCATAGCTGCCCCATAGCCACCCCATAGCTGCCCCATAGCTGCCCCACAGCTGCCCCACAGCTGCCGCATAGATACCCAGTAGATGCCCATAGCTGCCCATAGCTGCCCATAGCTGCCAGGGCTTTGCCCCATCAGCTATGGGGTGATATGGGGCAGCTATGGGGTGGTGTGGGGTGATATAGGGCAGCTATGGGGTGATATGGGGCAGCTATGGGGTGATTTGGGGTGATATAGGGCAGCTATGGGGTGATATGGGGCAGTTATGGGGTGATATGGGGCAGTTATGGGGTGATTTGGGGTGATATAGGGCAGCTATGGGGTGATATGGGGCAGCTATGGGGTGGTGTGGGGTGATATAGGGCAGCTATGGGGTGATACGGGGGGATGTGGGGTATCTATGGGGCAGCTGTGGGGTGTCTATGGGGCAGCTATGGGGTGCTATGGGGCAGCTATGGGGTGATATGGGGGGATATGGGGTATCTATGGGGCAGCCGTGGGGTGCCTATGGGGCAGCTATGGGGCAGCTATGGGGTATTTATGGGGCAGCTATGGGGCAGCCATGAGGCAGCTGTGTGGTACCTATGGGGCAGCTATGGGGCAGCTAAGGGGTATCTATGGGGCAGCTGTGGGGCAGCTATGGGGCAGCTATGGGCCAGCTATGGGGCAGCCATGGGGCGGCCATGGGGCACCTATAGGATAGCTATGGGGTGGCTATGGGGCAGCTATGGGGCAGCTATCGGAGATCTATGGGGCAGCTATGGGGCAGCTATGGGGCAGCTATGGGGTGGCTATGGGGCAGCTATGGGGCAGCCATGGGGCAGCTATGGGGTATCTATGGGGCAGCCATGGGGCAGCTATGGGGCAGCTATGGGGCAGCTATGGGGCAGCTATGGGGCAGCTATGGGGCAGCTATGGGGCATCTATGGGGCAGCTATGGGGCAGCTATGGGACATCTATGGGGCAGCTATGGGGCAGCCATGGGGCAGCCATGGGGCAGCTATGGGGCAGCTATGGGGCAGCTGTGGGTCCGACCCGTCCTCCCGGTCGTGTGAGCAGCGCAGCCAGAAGGCGATGACGGCGTTCAGCTCCTCCGCCACGCGGTGGCGCCACAAACGCAGCGTTTCCGACACCGCCAGGGGGCGCCGCTTCCTATGGGGCGGCACCGTTAACTGCGCTATGGGGCGGCCCCACAACCTCCGCTATGGGGCGGCCCCACATCTCAGACCCACATCTCAGCCCCACAACCTCTGCTATGGGGCGGCCCCACATCTCAAACCTAGAACCACAGCTATGGGGCAGCCCCACATCTCAGCCCCACAACCTCCGCTATGGGGCGGCCCCACATCTCAGGCCCAGACCCACAGCTGTAGGGCAGCACCGTTAACTGCGCTATGGGGCGGCCCCACAACCTCCGCTATGGGGCGGCCCCACATCTCAGCCCCACAACCTCCGCTATGGGGCGGCCCCACATCTCAGCCCCACAACCTCCGCTATGGGGCGGCCCCACATCTCAGGCCCAGACCCACAGCTGTAGGGCAGCACCGTTAACTGCGCTATGGGGCGGCCCCACAACCTCCGCTATGGGGCGGCCCCACATCTCAGCCCCACAACCTCCGCTATGGGGCGGCCCCACATCTCAGCCCCACAACCTCCGCTATGGGGCGGCCCCACATCTCAGGCCCAGACCCACAGCTATAGGGCGGCACCGCTAACTGTGCTATGGGGCAGCCCCACACCTCAGCCCCACAACCACCACTATGGGGCGGCCCCACATCTCAGGCCCAGACCCACAGCTATAGGGCAGCACCGTTAACTGCGCTATGGGGCGGCCCCACATCTCAGCCCCACAACCTCCGCTATGGGGCGGCCCCACATCTCAGCCCCACAACCTCCGCTATGGGGTGGCCCCACATCTCAGCCCCACAACCTCCGCTATGGGGCGGCCCCATATCTCAGCCCCACATCTCAGCCCCATAACCTCCGCTATGGGGCGGCCCCACATCTCAGACCCAGACCCACAGCTATGGGGCAGCCCCACATCTTCAGCCCCACAACCTCCGCTACGGGGCAGCCCCACATCTCTGCCCCATAGATCCCTCAGCCCCACATCTCTGCCCCATAGATCCCCCCACATCTCAGCCCCACATCTCAGCCCCATAGATCCCCCAGCCCCACATTTCTGCCCCACATCTCCGCCCCATAGATCCCTCAGCCCCACATCTCAGCCCCATAACCTCCGCTATGGGGCAGCCCCACATCTCAGCCCCACATCTCCGCCCCATAGATCCCCCAGCCCCCCATTTCTGCCCCATAAATCGACCCCCGGCCCGGACCCACCGCCGCGCCCGGTCACGAGACATTTCGGGAAGCCCCGCCCACCTCCGCCCTTTGGCCACGCCCCCGAAGTCAGGCCACGCCCCCAATCAACGCACACACACCCCCCCACGGTCACGTGACGCAAAATGGCGCCGTCTGCGCGGCCTCACTGCCCCATAAGTCACCCCAGAAGTCGCCCCATAAGTGACCACTCTGCCCCATAAGTGGCCCCATAAGTGACCCCTCTGCCCCATAAATGACCCCATAAGTGACCCCCCCCACACCCACCCCACAAATGACCCCTCACCCCACAGCTCTGCCCCATAAGTGACCCCATAAGTCACCCCATAAGTGCCCCCCCCACCCCCGCCCCATAAGTGACCCCATAAGTGACACCACTGCCCCATAAATGACCCCCTCACCCCACAGCTCCGCCCCATAAGTGCCCCCCCACCCGCACCCCCCCACCCCATAAGTGACCCCTCTGCCCCATAAGTGACCCCACAAGTGACCCCCCCACCCCACAAATGACCCCACACCCCTCACCCCACAGCTCCGCCCCACAAGTGACCCCCCCCCATCCCTGCCCCATAAGTGACCCCATATGTGACCCCTCTGCCCCATAAGTAACCCTGTAAGTCATCCCACATGTGACCCCATAAGTCACCCCATAAGTGACCCCTCTGCCCCATAACTGACCCCATAAGTGCCCCCCCACCCCCCGCCCCATAAGTGACCCCCCCGCCCCACAAACGACCCCACAGAACTCCAAAAAAATGTCCTTTTTAATTGTTCAAAATAGCACAAAAACGACAGCGATTGGGGGGGGGGGGGGGGGGGGTGTGTTTGGGGTGAAAATTTGGGGGCGGGGGGGGGGGGCGGGTTTTTTTTTTTTTGGGGGGGGGAGAGCGGGGGGAAGCATATAATACACGGACCCCCCCCCAGCCCCATACATTGGGGGGGGGGGGGAGGGAGGATGGGGGGGGGCACTTGGGGGTCCCGGCCCCAAAGAATGGGGAAGGGGCTGTGGGGAGTGGGGGGAGGTAAAGGGGGGGGGGGGCATCATCCCGCGTTGGCAATGGGGTAAAAAAGGACCCCCCCCCCCCCCCCCCCCACCCCCCAAACCCCCCCCCTCCAAACTCAGGGTTGGGGTCACCCCCCCCCTCCCCCCCCCCAACAAAAAAACGGCGCTGCCCCATAAGTGTGGGGCGGAGGAGGAGGAGGAGGGGGGGGGGGACGGGGGGGCGGTGGGGGGGGGGGGTCCTTCACTGCCCATCGGATTTCGGCTTCTTTGGAGCGGATTTCCTGCGGGAAGAAAAAGGGGGGGGGAGATGTGGGGCTGCCCCATAGGGAGCTCTGCCCCATAGCGTGGCCCCATAGAGAGCTCTGACCCATAGCTCTGCCCTATAGAACTGCCCCATAGCGAGCTCTGCTCTATACAACTGCCCCATAGCGTGGCCCCATAACAAGTTCTGCCCCATAGGGAGCTCTGTCCTATAGAACTGCCCCACAGCGTGCCCCATAGAGAGCTCTGCCCCATAGCGCTGCCCCATAGAACTGCCCCATAGGGAGCGCTGCCCCATAGCGCTGCCCCATAGAGAGCGCTGCCCCATAGCGTGGCCCCATATGGAGCTCTGCCCCATAGCGCTGCCCCATAGGGAGCTCTGCCCCATAGTGAGTTCTGCCCCATAGAACTGCCCCATAGCGTGGCCCCATAGGGAGCTCTGCCCCATAGGACCATGGGGCAGTCCTATAACCAGCCCAACACCCAGCCCCATAGCGCCCCATAGCCCCACCCCATAGCTGCCCTATATCCCCCCACAGCTGCCCTATATCACCCCATAGCGCCCCATAACTGCCCTATATCACCCCACAGAACCCCATAGCACCCCACAACTGCCCTATATCTCCCCATAGAACCCCACAGCACCCCATAGCTGCCCTATATCCCCCCATAGCGCCCCATAGCACCCCATAGCTGCCCTATATCCCCCCACAGCTGCCCTATATCACCCCATAGCGCCCCATAACTGCCCTATATCACCCCATAGAACCCCATAGCACCCCACAACTGCCCTATATCACCCCATATTGCCCCACAGCGCCCCATAGCTGCCCTATATCCCCCCATAGCACCCCACAGCTGCCCTATATCACCCCATAGCGCCCCACAGCGCCCCATAGCTGCCCTATATCCCCCCATATCGCCCCACAGCGCCCCATAGCTGCCCTATATCACCCCACAGCACCCCATAGCTGCCCTATATCCCCCCACAGAACCCCATAGCACCCCATAGCTGCCCTATATCCTCCCATAGCGCCCCACAGCACCCCACAGCTGCCCTATATCCCCCCATAGCGCCCCATAGCTGCCCTATATGACCCCATAGAACCCCATAGCACCCCACAGCTGCCCTAAATCCCCCCATAGAACCCCATAGAACCCCACAGCTGCCCTATATCCCCCCATAGCACCCCATAGCTGCCCTATATCCCCCCACAGCACCCCACAGCTGCCCTATATCCTCCCATAGCGCCCCACAGCACCCCATAGCTGCCCTATATCCCCCCACAGCGCCCCATAGCTGCCCTATATCCTCCCATAGCGCCCCATAGCTGCCCTATATCACCCCATATCGCCCCACACTCACACGTCGGGGGAGGAGAGCAGCCGTTTGGTGGCAGGTTTGGCCCCGGCGCCATCTTTGCTGGATTCTGTGGGGCAGAACAGAGATGTGGGGGGAGGTGGTGACCCCACCGCGACCAATCACATCACCCCGGCCACGAGCACGTGACCCCACCACGACCAACCACCCGCCCTGTGGCCACGTGACACCGCCACGGCCAATCGCCATCCCCGTGGCCACGTGACACAACCACGACCAATCCTGTCACTCGCCCCCTGACCACGTGACCCCACCACGACCAATCACCCTGTGACCACGTGACCCCACCAATCCCATCACCCATCCCATGACCACGTGACCGCACCACAACCAATCCCACCCCTCACCCCGTGGCAACCACGTGACTCACCACGACGATTCACGCACCCCGCGACCCCACCCAATCCCAATCCACCCCCCCCCCGACCCACGTGACCCCACCGCGCCAATCCTTTCATCCAACCCGTCACCCCACCACGACCAACAAATCCACAACCGTGACCACGTGACCACACCGCGCGACCAATCCCCCACTCCACCCCCCCACGTGACCACATGACCCACACCACCACTCACCCTGTGATCCACCACCACCCCTCACCCCACCCCACCCACCCCCACACCGCTCCACTCCCCTGTTTCCCCCACGTGACCCACGCCCACGGACCCACCACCACTCCCCATGACCCCCACTCACCCACACGTCTTTCCCCACGTGCACCCCACCAGCTCACCCTTGACCCCACCATGACCACTCACCCACCGTGACCACGTGACCGCACCACCACCACTCACCCTGTGATCATGTGACCCCACCACCACCACTCCCCCACCCCACGACCACGTGACCCCACCGCGCCCAATCACCCGCCCCGTGACCACGTGACCCACCGCGCCCAATCCCCCACCCCCCCGCCCACGACCCACGTGACCCCCTCCTCCACCAATCCCATCACCCCCCCTGTGACCACGTGACCGCACCACGACCAATCACCCTGTGACCACGTGACCCCACCATGACCACTCACCCACCGTGACCACGTGACCCCACCGCGCCCAATCACCCGCCCCGTGACCACGTGACCCACCGCGCCCAATCAGCCCCCCCACGTGACCCCCGCGACCGCCCGTCACGACCCACGTGACCCCCTCGTCCACCAATCCCGTGGACATGTGACCCACACTCACCCTGCAACCACCGACCCCCACCCCGCGTGCCGGCCGTCCCCAATCGTACCCCCAAACCACCCTTGTCGTTCCTGGCGGCGATGCGGAAGATGATGGCGGGTTTGGTGCTGTGGTCGATGTGGGCGCTGGCCAGGCTGGCCGCCGGCACCAGGCACGCCGGGTTGGGCCCGCAATAAACCCGCATGAAAGCCATGGGTGCCGCCCCTCCCCCGCCGCCGCCGCCCCCCGAACCCCCGCCCCCCCCCCCCGAACCCCCGATGGAGGACGACGACGACGACGACGACGACGACGACGACCCCCCCCCCGTGCTTCCGCTTCCGCTTCCGCCCCCCCCCGGCGTCGCTGCCCCCCCCCCCTGGATGGCCAAATAAACGGAATATTCCTGAACGCGGCCGGCGGGGGCTGAGGGGGGCTCCCACGTCAGGTGGGCGCCGTCTGGGCTCTGAAAAAGAAATTGGGGAGGGGGGGGGGGGGGTGGGGGGGTGGAAAAAGGGGGGGGGGTTAAATAACAGCGATGCGGCTGTTATACAGAATCTATGGGGGAAAAAGGCATTGGACACCAGGGGGCGCTATGGAGCAGCTATGGGGCCGCTATAGGAAACCTATGGGGCAGCTGTGGGGCAGGTAAAGGGGATGGACACCAGGGGGCGCTATGGAGCAGCTATGGGGCCGTTATAGGAAACCTATGGG
>JARXNR010000564.1:0-10400 GCA_036346035.1 Crossoptilon crossoptilon | reverse complement strand
CATCCTCCCCTGACACCATACACCCCATACTGACCACATAAGGCCTATGACCAGAACCCACCCAACCATTAAAGACCCCATAACGACCCAAATCACGCTGTCCCCGTTGGCCCCGCAGATACTTGGGGGTACCATCTACCACCGATACCATAACCCCATACGAACCCATAAAACCCCCGCGCTGGTCCCATTTTTGGCCCGCAGATCCTTGGGGTACCATCATCCCCACGACCCCAATAACCCATACTGAACCAACCCCTACAACCCCATTACTGTTTACCCCATAAACCTCCCCGACCCCATAAGGACCCCACAAGGACCCCATAAACTCACGCTGTCCCCCTTTGGCCCCGCAGATCCTTGGGGTCCCATCCTCCCCCTGACCCCATAACCCCATACTGACCCCATAACCCCATCCTGACCCCATAACCCCCCCGACCCCATAAGGACCCCATAAACTCACGCTGTCCCCCTTTGGCCCCGCAGATCCTTGGGGTCCCATCCTCCCCCCGACCCCATAACCCCATACTGACCCCATAACCCCCCCGACCCCATAAGGACCCCATAAACTCACGCTGTCCCCCTTTGGCCCCGCAGATCCTTGGGGTCCCATCCTCCCCCGCTCCCCTTTTTCTCCCTGCTCTCCTGGGGGTCCCAGCAAACCCAGCAGACCGGGGTGACCCTATAAGGACAACGGGGGCGTTGTGGGGTCAGCGGGGATGGTATGGGGTCAGCAGGGACGTTATGGGGTCAGTAGTTACGTTATGGGGTCAGTAGGGAGGTTATAGGGTCAGTAGGGACATTATGGGGTCAATAGGGACGTTATGGGGTCAGCAGGGACGTTATGGGGTCAAGGGGGATGTTATGGGGTTGGGTGGGACGTTATGGGGTCAGCAGGGACGTTATGGGGTCAGGGGGGACGTTATGGGGTCAGCAGGGATGTTATGGGGTTGGGTGGGACGTTATGGGGTCAGCAGGGACGTTATGGGGTCAGGGGGGACGTTATGGGGTCAGGGGGGACGTTATGGGGTCAGTGGGGATGTTATGGGATCAGGGGGGACGTTATGGGGTTGGGTGGGACGTTATGGGGTCAGCGGGGACGTTATGGGGTCAGGGGGGACAATGGGGACGTTATGGGGTCAGGAGGGATGTTATGGGGTCAGCGGGGACGTTATGGGGTCAGGGGGGACGTTAGGGGGTCAGCGGGGACCGTTTATGGGTTCAATGGGACATATGGGGGTCAGTAGGGTGTTATGGGGTCCATTAGGGACGTTATGGGGTCAGGGGGGACAATGGGGACATTATGGGATCAATACGTTTGGGCACATAGGGACATTATAGGATCAATGGGGACACTATGGGGTCAGTAGGGACTTTATAGGGTCAATAGGGACATTATAGGGTCAGTAGGGACGTTATGGGGTCAGGGGGGACAATGGGGACATTATGGGGATATACAGGGTCAATGGGGATGTTATGGGGTCAATGGGGACATTATGGGGTCAATCGGGGAATAATGGGGACAATGGGGACATTATGGGTCAGGGATTCATAGGGACGGATCGGGTCAAGGGGGGAAATTATGGGGTCATTATGGGGACGATGGGTCAATGGGATGTTATAGGGGTCAATGGGGGTACATTATATGGGTTCAATGGGGGAATAATAGGGTCGTGGGAATTGGGGACATATGTGGGGTCAAATGGGGAGGTTATAGGGTCGGTGGGGACAATGGGGACATTATGGGGTCAAAGGGGAGGTTATAGGGTCAGTGGGGACAATGGGGACATTGTGGGGTCAAAGGGGAGGTTATAGGGTCGGTGGGGACAATGGGGACATTGTGGGGACAAAGGGGACGTTATAGGGTCAGTGGGGACAATGGGGACATTATGGGGCCAATATGGGGACGTTATAGGGTCGGAGTCAATGGGGACATTATGGGGACAATGGGGACATAATAGGGTCAATCCGGCAGGGGACAATGGGGACATTGTGGGGACAAAGGGGGACAATTTGGGTAGGGTCAGGGACAAGGGTGACATTATGGGGTCAGTGGGGGACAATGGGGTCATGATGGGGCATTATGGGGGACAATGGGGACATTAGGGTCGGATGGGTCAAGGGGGGACAGGAATGGGGTCATAGGGCAGGGAAGGGGGCAATTGGGCAGGGATGGGGCAATAGGGCAGGAAGGGGGCAATAGGGCAGGAAGGGGGGCAATAGGGCAGGAAGGGGGCAATAGGGCAGGGATGGGGCAATAGGGCAGCAGTGGGGCAATAGGGCAGGAAGGGGGCAATAGGGCAGGGATGGGGCAATAGGGCAGGAAGGGGGCAATAGGGCAGGGATGGGGCAATAGGGCAGGGATGGGGCAATAGGGCAGGAAGGGGGCAATAGGGCAGGGATGGGGCAATAGGGCAGGAAGGGGGCAATAGGGCAGGGATGGGGCAATAGGGCAGGGATGGGGCAATAGGGCAGGGATGGGGCAATAGGGCAGGAAGGGGGCAATAGGGCAGGGAAGGTGGGCATAGGGCAGGATTGGGGCATAGGAGGAAAGGGGGCAATAGGCAGGGATGGGTGCAATAGGGCAGGAAGGGGCAATACGGGCATGGGATGGGGCAATAGGGCATGGGGCAAGAGGGCTGGGATGGGGCAATAGGGCAGGAAGGGGGCAATAGGGCAGGAAGGGGGCAATAGGGCAGGGATGGGGCAATAGGGCAGGGAGCCCCCCCCCGACCCCAAATTGCCCCCCCCCAACCCCCCTGACCCCTGCTTGTCCCCCCACCCCCCCATTACCCCCCCCACCCCCCCAATTGCCCCCCACAACCCATACCCCCCCCCAATTCCAATTTCACCCCCCCCATGACTCCCCATTGTCCCCCATACCCGCCCCCAACGCCCCCCCCCCCATTTCCCCCCCCTCCCAAATATTCACCACAGCCCCCCGGCAGCCCCCTTCCAGGCCCCCCCCCCTTTCCACCCCGTTCCCTGGGGGTCCCCCTACCCCATCCTCATTTGCCCCCCCCACCGCTCCCCATTCATCCCTATTTGTAAAATCCCCCAGTATCCCATTGGCCATTGGTGCCACACTGTCCCACCATTGTCCCCAAGGGCCCCCATACCTTGACCCCATCGCCCCCCCCATTGGGCCCCATCCCAAATGACCCCACAGCCCCCGGCATGACCCCATTGTCCCCATCATCCCCCCCCGATGTCCCCAAGCCCCCCTATTGCACCCCCCATCCACCCATACACCCCATTGTCCCATTGTCCTCCAGTGCCCTCCAGCATGCCCCCAAAGTCCCCCTTGTCCCCCATCACCCCCAACGCCCCCCCCATCGTGACCCCCTACACCCCCCTGATGCCCCCAACACCAGCCCCCATTGCCCCCATTATCCCCCATTGCCCCCATTGTCCCCATTGTCCCCATTGTATGCCCCCATTGTCCCCACTGTCCCCCCCCCCATTGTCCCCATCGCCCCCCCCACGCCCCCCCCCCAAATACTCACCACAGCCCCCGGCAGCCCCCTCAACCCCCCCACCCCCCCCCAAGTCCCCCTACCCCCCATTGCCCCCAGCATTTCACTCCGACCCATTACCACACCCCACTTGTCCCTATGGGATCCCCCCCAAGGCCACCATCATGACCCCATGGCCACCATCATGACCCCATCATGACCCCAAGGCCACCATCATGACCCCATCGTGTCCCCATGGTCGCCATGATGTCCCCATGGTCCCCCATTGTCCCCCCCCCCTGGGGCCACCCCAATGTCCCCAAGGTCACCATGATGTCCCCATGGATTATGGGATGTCCCCAAGGCCACCATCACGACCCCAAGGCCACCATCATGACCCCATCATGTCCCCAAGGCCACCCCAATGTCCCCAAGGCCACCATGATGTCCCCATGGTCTCCCATTGTCCCCCCCCGGGGCCACCCCAATGTCCCCAAGGCCCCCCCAGTGTCCCCATGAATTATGGGATGTCCCCAAGGCCACCATGATGTCCCCATGGCCGCCATGATGTCCCCATGGCCCCAGTGATGTCCCCACAAGGGCCACCCCAATGTCCCCATGGCCACCATGATGGGGCCCCATTATGGGATGTCCCCATGGTCCCCCATTGTCCCCCCCCGGGGCCACCCCAATGTCCCCAAGGCCACCATGATGTCCCCATGCATTATGGGATGTCCCCAAGGCCACCATGATGTCCCCATAATGACCCCAAAGCCACCCCAATGTCCCCATGCATTATGGGATGTCCCCAAGGCCACCATGATGTCCCCATGCATTATGGGATGTCCCCAAGGCCACCCCGATGTCCCCATGGCCACCATCATGTCCCCAAGGCCACCATGATGTCCCCATGGATTATGGGATGTCCCCATGGCCACCATGATGTCCCCATGGATTATGGGATGTCCCCATGGCCACCATGATGTCCCCATGGCCACCATCATGACCCCAAAGCCACCCCGATGTCCCCATGCATTATGGGATGTCCCCAAGGCCACCCCAATGTGTCCCCATGCATTATGGGATGTCCCCATGGCCACCATGATGTCCCCATGGCACATGGGATGTCATGTCCAAGGCCCACCATGATGTCCCCCCCCATGTCCCATGTCCCCATGGCACCATATGGGATGACCCCATGATGCCCCAAGGCCACCATGGTGTCCCCATGGATTATGGGATGTTGCCCCAATGGCCACCCATGGTCCCCATGCATTAATGGGATGTCCCCATGGGGGCACCCAAGGGGATGTCCCCATGGGTGACACCCATGGATGATGGCACCCAAGGCCACCCAAGGGTGGCACCCATGGTGGGATGTCCCCAAGGCCACCCAAAGATGTCCCAGGGGTCCATGTCACCCAATGATGCACCCAACGGTGGGATGTCCCCAAGGGTGGCCACCATGATGATGGCACCCAATGATTGCCCCCATTATGGGATGTCACCCAAGGGTGGCCCCACCCCCATGGGGTCAGTGTCCCCAATGGCCACCCAAGGGTGAGGCACCCAAGGGTGTCCCCAAGGGGTTGGTGAAACCCATGGGATGGCACCCAAAGGTGGCACCCAAGGGTGGCACCCGGGGGTTGGTGACATCCAATGATGGCACCCAAAGGTGGCACCTAGGGACTGATGACACCCAATGATGGCACCCAACGGTGGCACCCAAGGGTGGCACCCAGGGATCGATGTCACCCAATGATTGCACCCAAGGGTGGCACCCAAAGGTGGCACCCAGGGGTCAGTGTCACCCAATGGTGGCACCCAAAGGTGGCACCCAAGGGTGGCATCCAGGGGTTGGTGAAACCCAATGATGGCACCCAAGTGTGGAACACTAGGGTGGCACCTGGGGGTTGGTGACATCCAATGATGGCCCAAAGGTGGCACCCAAGGGATGGCACCCAATGGCACCCACGGTGGCACCCAAGGGTGGCACCCAGGGGTCACCCAATGGTGGCACACCCAATGGTGGCACCCAAAGGTGGCACCCAAGGGGTTGATGGGTTGGTGGCACCCAATGATGGCACCCAAGGGTGGCACCCAAAGGTGGCACCCAGGGGTCAGTGACACCCAATGGTGGCACCCAAGGGTGGCACCCAATGATGGCACCCAAAGGTGGCACCCAAGTGTCGGTGGCACCCAATGGTGGCATCCAGGGGTTGGTGACACCCAATGGTGGCACACAACGGTGGCACCCAAGGGTGGCACCCAAAGGTGGCACCCAAGGGTCAGGGGTGGTGGGGGGACCCCAATGATGGCACCCAAGGGTGGCACCCAAGGGTGGCACCCGGGGGTTGGTGACATCCAATGATGGCACCCAAAGGTGGCACCTAGGGATCGATGTCACCCAATGATGGCACCCAACGGTGGCACCCAAGGGTGGCACCCAGGAATCGATGTCACCCAATGATTGCACCCAAGGGTGGCACCCAAAGGTGGCACCCAGGGGTCAGTGTCACCCAATGGTGGCACCCAAAGGTGGCACCCAAGGGTGGCATCCAGGGGTTGGTGACACCCAATGATGGCACCCAAGGGTGGCACCCAAGGGTGGCACCTGGGGGTTGGTGACATCCAATGATGGCACCCAAAGGTGGCACCTAGGGATTGATGACACCCAGTGATGGCACCCAACGGTGGCACCCAAGGGTGGCACCCAGGGATCGATGTCACCCAATGATTGCACCCAAGGGTGGCACCCAAAGGTGGCACCCAGGGGTCAGTGTCACCCAATGGTGGCACCCAAAGGTGGCACCCAAGGGTGGCATCCAGGGGTTGGTGACACCCAATGATGGCACCCAAGGGTGGCACCCAAGGGTGGCACCCGGGGGTTGGTGACATCCAATGATGGCACCCAAAGGTGGCACCTAGGGATCGATGTCACCCAATGGGGTCCCCCAATGAGGTCACCCACCCCTTTGGGGCACCCAAGGGTGGCACCCACCCCTTTCGATGGGTCCCACCCAATGATCCCCCACCCAAGGGTCACCCAAAGGGGCACCCAGGGGGGTCACCCTTTGGGGTCACCCAATGGTGTCACCCAAAGGTTTGGCACCCAAGGGGGTCACCCCTTGGGGTCCAGGGTCCCTGGTGGTCACCCAATGGGCACCCAACCCTTTGGGTCACCCAAGGGTCCCACCCCTTTGGGGTCCCCCCCTTGGGTGACCCCTGGGGTCACCCCCCCCTTTTAAAGGTCACCCATGGGGTCCCCCACCCCTTTGGGGTCACCCAATGAGGTCACCCACCCCTTTGGGGTCCCCCCCCCTTTTGGGGTCACCCATGGGTCGATTTGGGGGGTCACCCAATGATTGCACCCAAGGGTCCCACCCAAAGGGGGTGGTCACCCACCCCTTTGGGGTCACCCCCTTGGGGTCCCCCTCCCCCCTTTTAGGGTCACCCCATGGGTTCCTCCATCACTTTGGGGTCCCCCACCTTTTTGGGGTCACCCAATGATGTCCCCCATCCCTTTGGGGTCACCCATGGGGTCCCCCACCCCTTTGGGGTCACCACCCCTTTGGGGTCCCCCCCCCTTTTAGGGGTCCCCCACGGGGTTTTCCCCCACCCCTTTTAGGGTCCCCCTAAAAGAAAACTTTGGGGGGAAAACCGTTATGGGGTCGGGGCACCTTATGGGGTCACCATATGGGGTCATTGGGATGGGGTCATTGGGATGGGGTCACCATATGGGGTCATCCCCCCCCCTTTATGGGGTCACCATTCATGGGGGTCATCCATGTGGGTCACCCCCCCACTATGGGGTCATCATATGGGGTCACTTTATGGGGTCTCCTTATGGGGTCATCATATGGGGTCACCATATGGGGTCACCTTATGGGGTTACTTTATGGGGTACCCTTTTGGGGTCACCATATGGGGTCACAGGTATGGAGTCATCATATGGGGTCACTTTATGGGGTCATCATATGGAGTCATCATATGGGGTCATCATATGGGGTCACCATGTGGGGTCATCATGTGGGGTCACCATATGAGATCATCATATGGGGTCACTTTATGGGGTCTCCTTATGGGGTCATCATGTGGGGTCACCATATGGGGTCAACATATGGGGTCACAGCTATGGAGTCATCTTATGGGGTCACCATATGGGGTCATCATATGGGGTCAATAATATGGGGTCACCATGTGGGGTCATTGAGATGGGGTCATCGGGATGGAGTCACAGCTATGGGGTCACCATAATGGGGTCATTGGGATGGGGTGACCATGTGGGGTCACAATAATGGGGTCACCAAATGGGGTCACTGGGATGGGGTCACGGTTATGGGGTCATTGGGGTGGGGTCACCATATGGGGTCACCATATGGGGTCATTGGGATGGAGTCACAGCTATGGGGTCACCATAATGGGGTCATTGGGATGGGGTGACCATGTGGGGTCACAATAATGGGGTCACCAAACGGGGCCACCAAATGGGGTCACCATAATAGGGTCATCGGGATGGGGTCATCAGCTATGGGGTCACCATATGGGATCATTGGGATGGGGTCGCCATGTGGGGTCACTTTATGGGGTCACCATATGGGGTCATCGGGATGGGGTCACCATATGGGGTCACCATACGGGGTCATCAGGATGGGGTCACAGCTATGGGGTCACCATAATAGGATCATTGGGATGGGGTCACCATATGGGGTCATCATATGGGGTCATCATATGGGGTCACCATACGGGGTCATCAGGATGGGGTCACAGCTATGGGGTCACCATAATAGGATCATTGGGATGGGGTCATCGGGATGGGTTCATCATATGGGGTCATTATATGGGGTCATCGGGATGGGGTCACCAAATGGGGTCACCATATGGGGTCACTGGGATGGGGTCACCATGTGGGGTCACCGTATGGGGTTATTGGGGTGGGGTCACTGAAATGGGGCCAGATGATGGGGTCACGTGACGATGAGGTCAGGTGACAGGGTCACGTGGTCAGGGGGTCACGTGACACCCACCGGCTCTCCAGGTTCCCCATCCTCTCCGCGCTCCCCCTTGGCTCCATCCTGGCCCTATAGGGAATGGGGGAACGCCATGCTTACCCCACAGCCCCCCTCCCCCACCCCATAAACCCTCTCCCACCCCCCCCCGGACCCTATAACCTCTCCCCAACCAACCCCCCAACCCCAAAGCCCCCGGCCCCCCCCCCAGACCCCATAACCCCTCGCCCCCCCCCAGACCATATAACCTCTCCCCCACCCACCCCACAACCCCAAAGCCCCCATCCCTCCCTCACCCCATAACCCCCTCCCCCCCCAGACCCTATAGCCCCTCCCCATCCCCCCCGACCCTATAGCCTCTTCCCATCTTCCCCCCCACCCCATAACCCCTCTCCCCTCCCCCCCCAGACCCTATAGCCCCTCCCCATCCCCCTCCCGACCCTATAGCCTTTCCCCATCTCTCCCCCCACCCCATAACCCCTCTCCCCCTCCCCAGACCCTATAGCCCCTCCCCCCCCCCAGACCCTATAGCCTCTTCCCATCTCTCCCCCCACCCCATAACCCCTCTCCCACCCCCTCCCCCCGACCCTACAGCCCCTCCCCCCCCCCCCGTAGCCCCCCCCACTCACCCTGGGTCCCATTTCCCCCGGTGGTCCCGGATCACCAGGAAACCCAACGGGACCCTAAAACAGACAAAAAGGGTCAAATCCATCAGCCCCCAAAAATCCCAAATCCACCCCAAATCCCCCCCCCCCCCCATCCCACACTTACGGGGTTTCCTTTAGGGCCGTCGTCACCTGGGGGTCCTTTGCCCCCCGGTGGTCCCGCAACGCCAGCGGTGCCGGCCTCTCCTTTCTCTCCTCTGTCCCCACGTGGGCCCTATAGGGTGGGACAGGGGTTGGGGACCCCATAAGTGGGCTGCTGACCCTATTATGTGTGGGGTGGGGGCTTTGGGTGCCACATAAGTGGGGGATGAGCTCCTATTTGGGGTGGGGGCTTTGGGTGCCACATAAGTGGGGTGCTGACCCTATTATGTGTGGAGTGGGGGCTTTGGGTGCCCCATAAGTGGGGGATGAGCCCCTATTTGGGGTGGGAGAGGTGTTGGGGACCCCATAAGTGGGGTGTTGACCCTATTATGTGTGGGGTGGGGGCTTTGGGTGCCCCATAAGTGGGGAGTGAGCCCCTATTTGGGGTGGGAGAAGGGTTGGGGACCCCATAAGTGGGCTGCTGACCCTATTATGTGTGGGGTGGGGGCTTTGGGTGCCCCATAAGTGGGGAGTGAGCCCCTATTTGGGGTGGGAGGGGTGTTGGGGACCCCATAAGTGGGGTGCTGACCCTATTATGTGTGGGGTGGGGGGCTTTGGGTGCCCCATAAGTGGGGGATGAGCTCCTATTTGGGGTGGGGGCTTTGGGTGCCCCATAAGTGGGGAGTGAGCCCCTATTTGGGGTCAGAGAAGGGTTGGGGACCCCATAAGTGGGGTGCTGACCCTATTATGTGTGGGGTGGGGGCTTTGGTGCCCCATAAGAGGGGTACTGACCCTATTATATATGGTGTGGGGGCTTTGGGTGCCCCATAGGTGGGGGATGAGCCCCTATTTGGGGTGGGGGCTTTGGGTGCCCCTATTTGGGGTGCTGAGCCCCTATTTGGGGTGGGGGTCTTTGTGTCCCCCCCCCTTCCTCACCTTCACCCCGGGTTCTCCCTGGATTCCCGGTGTTCCCGACTCTCCGGGGTCACCCTAAAATGGGGACGGGGGATCCGTGGGTCAACCCGACCCATCCCGACTTAACCAACCCATCCCAACCCAACATAACCAACCCATCCCAACATAACCAACCCATCCCAACCCAACATAACCAACCCATCCCAACCCAACATAACCAACCCATCCCAACCCAACATAACCAACCCATCCCAACCCAACATAACCAACCCATC
>JARXNR010000031.1:0-14027 GCA_036346035.1 Crossoptilon crossoptilon | reverse complement strand
TCACTATGGGACACTATGGGGTCACTATGGGTCACTGTGGGACACAATGGGGTCACTATGGGACACTATGGGGTCACTATGGGGTCACTATGGGACACTATGGGGTCACTATGGGGTCACTATGGGTCACTATGGGGTCACTATGGGGTCACTATGGGGTCACAGGGTCACTATGGGGGCAGTGGAGTTACTATGGGGTCACGGGGTCACTATGGGGTCACTATGGGACACTATGGGTCACTATGGGGTCACTATGGGACACTATGGGGTCACTATGGGGTCACTATGGGGTCACTATGGGGTCACTATGGGGTCACTATGGGGTCACTATGGGGTCACTATGGGTCACTATGGGACACTATGGGGTCACTATGGGACACTATGGGGTCACTATGGGGTCACTATGGGTCACTATGGGTCACTATGGGTCACTATGGGGTCACTATGGGACACTATGGGACACTATGGGGTCACTATGGGTCACTATGGGACACAGTGGGGTCACTATGGGGTCACTATGGGGTCACTATGGGACACTATGGGACACTATGGGGTCACTGTGGGGTCACTGTGAGGACATCATGGGGACACAATGGGGCACAACATGGGGACACAATGGGACACTGTGGGGTCACTATGGGGACGTAATGGGGACATAATGGGGTCCCAGCATGAGTTCCATGGGTTCTATGGGTGCTGATGGGTTCCCATGGGTGCTGATGGATGCCAATGGATTCCCATGGGTTCTATGGGTGCTGATGGGATCCAATGGGTTCCCATGGGTTCTATGGGTGCCAATGGGATCCAGTGGGATCCCATGGGTGCCAATGGGATCCAATGGGTACCGATGGGATCCAATGGGTGCCAATGGGTTTCCATGGGTTCTATGGGATCCAATGGGTGCCAATGGGTGCCAATGGATTCCCATGGGTTCTATGGGTGCCAGTGGGATCCAATGGGTGCCGATGGGTTCCCATGTGTTCTATGTGTGCCATTGGATCCAATGGGTGCCAATGGGTTCCAATGGGTGCCAATGGGTTCCAATGGGTTCCAATGGGTTCCAATGGGTTCCAATGGGTTCCAATGGGTGCCAATGGGTTCCAATGGGTGCCAATGGGTTCCAATGATGGGTGCCAATGGATTCCCATGGGTTCTATGGGTGCTGATGGGATCCAATGGGTTCCCATGTGTTCTATGGGTGCCAGTGGGATCCAATGGGTGCCGATGGGTTCCCATGTGTTCTATGTGTGCCATTGGATCCAATGGGTGCCAGTGGGATCCAATGGGTGCCAATGGGTTCTATGGGTGCTGATGGGATCCAATGGGTTCCCATGTGTTCTATGGGTGCCAGTGGGATCCAATGGGTGCCAATGGGTTCCCATGTGTTCTATGGGTGCCAATGGATTCCCATGGGTTCTATGGGTGCTGATGGGATCCAATGGGTTCCCATGTGTTCTATGGGTGCCAGTGGGATCCAATGGGTGCCGATGGGTTCCCATGTGTTCTATGGGTGCCATTGGATCCAATGGGTGCCAATGGGATCCAATGGGATCCAGTGGGTGCGGATGGGCTCCCCCGGGTGTCACGTGACCTCACCCAGCCAATACTCGCCGTCGGCGCGCCCGAAGCCGTAGCGATAATCGTTCCAACCCCGGAAGAAACTGACGGAGCCGTTGAACCGCTTCTGGAACACCTGGGGGGGGGGGGGGGGCCCGCTTGCACACGCGTGTGCTCACACACACGGATGGTACATGCGCACACGTATGTTACACACACACATTACACATACACATATGTTACACGCACACGTCACGCACACACACGTATGTTACGTGCACAAACACACACATGTCACACATGCACGTTACACACACTTGTATGTTACACACACGTTACTCGCACACACACGTATGTTACACGCGTGCCCCGTACCGTCCACACGTGTCTGTCTGTGCTCATGTCACAGTTACACACACACACACACAGATGTTACACACACACACACACACACGTATGTTATTCACACACACACGTTACACACACACGCACACGTATGTTACACACACACGTATGTTACACGCATGTTCTGTACCGTCCACACGTGTCTGTCGGTGCTCATGTCGCAGTTACACACACACACTACAAACACACACGTTACACACACGTACGTTACACACACACGTATGTTACACGCGTGTTCCGTACCGTCCACACGTGTCCATCCGTGCTCATGTCGCAGTTACACACACGCACACATGTATGTTACACACACACACGATACACACACACACGTACGTTACACACACACGTATGTTACACGCGTGCTCCGTACCGTCCACACGTGTCCGTCCGTGCTCATGTCGCAGTTACACACACACACACACACTACAAACACACACGTTACACACACACACGTATGTTACACACACACGTATGTTACACGCGTGCTCCGTACCGTCCACACGTGTCCGTCCGTGCTCATGTCGCAGTTACACACACACACACACTACAAACACACACGTTACACACACACACATTACACACACACACATATGTTACACACACACGTATGTTACACGCATGTTCCGTACCGTCCACACGTGTCCGTCCGTGCTCATGTCGCAGTAGACGGGGACGGGCAGGCCGGGCCCCATGGGATACACCAGGTAAACCCCGTCGCTCCGCGCCCCCCCCGCGTACACGTCGTGGCAGTCGCGCGGTGACACGGCTTCGCACGGCAGCGCCGGCACGGCTGGGGGGCGGGGGGGCAGCGGGGTCAGGGGGGGTCGTGGGGGCAACGGGGGCAATGGGGGCTGTGGGGGCAATGGGGTCAGTGGGGTGGATGGGGACAATGGGGGCAGGGGGGGCAATGGGGGCAATGGGGTGGATGGGGGCTGTGGGGTGAATGGGGGCGGGGGGGCAGCGGGGTCAGGGGGGGCGGGGGGGGCAACGGGGGCAATGGGGGCTGTGGGGGCAATGGGGTGGATGGGGGCAGGGGGGGCAATGGGGGCAATGGGGTCGATGGGGGCTGTGGGGTCAATGGGGGCAGGGGGGGCAATGGGGGCAATGGGGGCTGTGGGGTGAATGGGGGCGGGGGGGCAATGGGGTCAGTGGGGGCTGTGGGGTGGATGGGGTCAATGGGGTCAATGGGGGCAGGGGGGCTCAGTGGGGGCAATGGGGGCAGGGGGGGCTGTGGGGTGGATGGGGTCAATGGGGGCTGTGGGGTCGATGGGGACAATGGGGGCAGGGGGGGCAATGGGGGCAATGGGGTGGATGGGGGCTGTGGGGTGGATGGGGGCAGTGGGGTGGATGGGGGCAGTGGGGTGGATGGGGGCAATGGGGGCAGTGGGGTGGATGGGGGCAATGGGGGCAGGGGGGGCAATGGGGGCAATGGGGTGGATGGGGGCTGTGGGGGCAATGGGGGCAATGGGGGCAGTGGGGTCAATGGGGGCTGTGGGGGCAATGGGGGCAATGGGGGCAATGGGGTGGATGGGGGCTGTGAGGGCCCAAATCCCCCCGTGACCCCAATTCCCCCCCGACCCCAATCCCCCCCCCGACCCTAAATCCCCCCGTGACCCCAAATCCCCCCCCGACCCCAATCCCCCCGTGACCCCAATTCCACCCCCGACCCCAATCCCCCCCCCGACCCCAATTCCACCCCCGACCCCAAATCCCCCCCCGACCCCAATTCCACCCCCGACCCCAATCCCCCCCCCGACCCTAAATCCCCCCGTGACCCCAAATCCCCCCCCGACCCCAAACCCCCCGTGACCCCAAATCCCCCGTGACCCCAAACCCCCCCTAACCCCAAACCCCCCCGTGACCCCAACCCCCCCCCCATTCCCCCCGGACCCCAATCCCCCCCCCCCGACCCCCGACAAATCCCCCCGCCCCCAATCCCCCCCGTGACCCCAAATCCCCCCCCGACCCCAAATCCCCCCCCGACCCCAAATCCCCCCCCGACCCTAAATCCCCCCGTGACCCCAAATCCCCCCCGACCCCAAACCCCCCCCGACCCCACTCACCCGCAGAGGCGATGGGCTGCGCCCCCCCCCGGGGCAGCCCCCAAAGCACCGCCACCGCCACCAGAACCTAAAGGGGACACAGTGGGGCGGGGTCCCTATAGGGTGCGGTCGCTTATAGGGCCGCTATGGGGCAGGGTTCCCTATAGGGTGGAGTCGCTTATAGGGCCGCTATGGGGTGAGGTCACTTATAGGGCCGCTATGGGGCGGGGTCCCTATAGGGTGGGGTCGCTTATGGGGCCGCTATGGGGCCAGCATCCCTATAGGGTGGGGTCGCTATGGGGCTGCCTGTAGGGTCGCTTATAGGGCTGCTATGGGGCCAGGGTTCCTATAGGGTGGGGTCGCTTATAGGGCCGCTATGGGGGCACCCACCGGGGCGGGCTCCACTATAGGGTGGGTCGCTATAGGGTCGCTATGGGTGGGTCCCGGGTCTATGAGGGGCTGGGGTGGGGTTACTTATAGGGCTGCTATGGGGTGGGGGTCCCTATAGGGTGGGGTCGCTTATAGGGTCGCTCTGGGGCCAGCATCCCTATCGGGTGGGGTCGCTATGGGGCTGCCTGTAGGGTTGCTTATAGGGCCGCTATGGGGCAGGGTTCCCTATAGGGTGGGGTCGCTTATAGGGCCGCTATGGGGCCAGGGTCTCTATAGGGTGGGGTCGCTTATAGGGTTGCTTATAGGGCCGCTATGGGGCAGGGTTCCCTATAGGGTGGAGTCGCTTATAGGGCCGCTATGGGGTGAGGTCACTTATAGGGCCGCTATGGGGCCAGGGTCTCCATAGGGTGGGATCGCTATGGGGCTGCCTGTAGTGTGGGGTCGCTTCTAGGGCTGCTATGGGGCAGGGGTCCCTATAGGGTGGGGTCACTTATAGGGTCGCTATGGGGCTGCTGTAGGGTGGGGTCGCTTATAGGGCCGCTATGGGGCGGGGTCACTATAGGGTGGGGTCTCTTATAGGGCTGCTATGGGGCCAGGGTTCCTATAGGGTGGGGTTGCTTATAGGGCCGCTATGGGGTGGGGTTCCCTATAGGATGGGGTCCCTATAGGGTGGGGTCGCTTATAGGGCCGCTATGGGGCGGGGTCACTATAGGGTGGGGTCGCTCATGGGGTCGCTATGAGGTGGGGTCCCTATAGGGTGGGGTTGCTTATAGGGCTGCTATGGGGCCGGGGTCCCTATAGGGTGGGGTCGGTTATAGGGCTGCTATGGGGCCAGAGTCCCTATAGGGTGGGGTCGCTTATAGGGCCGCTATGGGGTGGGGTGGGTTATAGGGCCGCTATGGGGCCGGGGTCCCTATAGATTGGTCACCGGGGGAACCCCGCGCCATCTCATTGGTCGTCCCGGGCGGGGAGGAAGGGGAGGGGTCAGCCCGCCTCCATCCCATGGTTCCCGGGTGGAGCTGCACAAGATGGCGGCGGGCGCGGGGCACGCTGGGAGTCGCAGTTCCCCGGAGCCCATTTAGAACGGCGGGAAGCGGAAGCGCGGACTACATCTCCCGGCATCCCCCGCGAGAGGGAGAGCGGGAGGCAGCCTAAGATGGCGGCCGCGCGCGGTGCACGCTGGGAGCGGTAGTCCCGCGCTCAACTCGCCGCCGTTCTGAGCGCGGGGGGCGGGAACTACAACTCCCATCGCCCCGCCCCCCCCGCGCGCGCGGCCGCCGTTGGACCGGAAGTGGAGGCGGAGCCGCGTGGCGTCGCCTCGCGTCGCTTCGGGCGTTCGTGTGTGGCGGCCGCTGCTGCAGCGCGGAGAGGAGATTTCGGTGCGTGGCGGACAGCGGAGCGGAGGCCGATAGGTGAGAAGCGGGAGGGAACCGGGAGGGGGTGGGGACAACGGGGGAGGGGGGGCGGGAAACGAAACGGAGCGGTTGGGGGGAAGGGGGGGGGTGAAGGCCGCGCGCGGTGTGGGGGGAAGGAGCGGCTGGGGGGGGAGGGGGGTTGGGGGAAAAAAAGGGGCTTTTTGGGGGGAAAAAGGGATTTGGGGGGGGAAATAAAGGGCGTTTGGGGGAAAAAAAAGGTTTTTTTGGGGGGGAAATGGGGGTTGTGTGGGGAGAAGGGCCGTGTGGGGATTTGGGGGGGCGGGGGGTGTTGTGAGGGAAAAAGGGGGGTTTTGTGAAGAAAAAGTGGGGGTTGTGAGGAAAAAAGTGGGGGGTTGTGAGGAAAAAGTGGGGATTTGCGAGGAAAAAGTGGAGGTTTTGAGGAAGAAAGTGGGTTTTGTGAGGAAAAAGCGGGGGTTTTGAGGGAAAAGTGGGGATTTGTTAGGAAAAGTAGGGATTTGTGAGGGAAAAGTGGGGAATTTGAGGGAAAAAAGTGGGAACTTGTGAAGAGAAAGTGGGGGTTTTAAGGAAGAAAGTGGGGATTTGTCGGGAGAAAGTGGGAAGTTGTGAGGAAAAAGTGGGGGTTCTGAGGAAGGAAGTGGGGATCTGAGGAAAAAGTGGGGATTTGTCAGGAGAAAGTGGGGGTTTGGGGGAAGAAAGTGGGTTTTGTGAGGAAGAAGTGGGAGTTTGCGAGGAAAAAGTGGAAACTTATGAGGGAAAACTGGGGAATTTGAGGGAAAAAGTGGGAACTTGTGAAGAAAAAGTGGGGGTTTTGAGGAAGAAAGTGGGAATCTGTGAGGAAAAAGTGGGGAATTTGTCAGGAGAAAGTGGGAGTTTTGAGGAAGAAAGTGGAGGTTCCAAGGAAGAAAGTGGGAATTTGTGAGGGAAAAGTGGGGAATTTGAGGAAAAAGTAGGAATTTGTGAGGGAAAAGTGGGGGTTTTAAGGAAGAAAATGGGAGTTTTGAGGAAGAAAGTGGGAGTTTGTGAGGAAAAAGTGGGGATTTGTCAGGAGAAAGTGGAGGTTTTGGGGAAGAAAGTGGGGATTTGTGAGGGAAAAGTGGGGGTTTTGAGGAAGAAATTGGGAATCTGTGAGGAAAAAGTGGGAACTTATGAGGGAAAAAGTGGGGATTTGCGAGGAAGAAGTGGGAATTTGTGAGGAAAAAGTAGGGATTTGTCAGGAGAAAGTGCAGGTTTTGAGAAAGAAAGTGAGGATTTGTGAGGGAAAAGTGGGGATTTGCAAGGGAAAACTGAGGAATTTGAGAGAAAAGAGGGAGTTTTTAGGAGGAAAGTGGGAATTTGTGAGGGAAAAGTGGGGGATTTGAGGGAAAAGTGAGGATTTGAGGGAAAAGTGGGGATTTGAGGGAAAAGTGGGGATTTGCGAGGGAAAAGTGGGAACTTGTGAAGAAAGTGGGAACTTGTGAGGAGAAAGTGGGGGTTTTGAGGAAAAAGTGGGGATTTGTGAGGAGAAAGTGGGGGTTTTGGGGAAGAAAGTGGGAACTTATGAGAGAAAACTGGGGAATTTGAGGGGAAAAGTGGGAACTTGTGAGGAAAAAGTGGGGGTTTGTCAGGAGAAAGTGGGGGTTTTGAGGAAGAAAGTGGGGATTTGTGAGGGAAAAGTGGGGATTTGTGAGGGAAAAGTGGGGAATTTGAGGGGAAAAGTGGGGACTTGTGAAGAAAAAGTGGGAATTTGCGAGGAAATGGTGGGAGTTTTGAGGAAGAAGGTGGGAATTTGCGGGGAAAAGTGGGGGTTTGAGGAAGAAAGTGGGGATTTGTGAGGAAAAAGTAGGGGTTTGTCAGGAGGAAGTGCAGGTTCTGAGGATGAAAGTGGGAATTTGTGAGGAAAAAGTGGGAACTTATGCGGGAAAAAGTGGGAATTTGTGAGGAAAAAGTGGGGGTTTGTCAGGAGGAAGTGCAGGTTTTGAGGAAGAAAGTGGGAATTTGTGAGGAAAAAGTGGGAACTTATGAGGGAAAAAGTGGGGATTTGTGCGGGAAAAGTAGGGAATTTGAGGGAAAAAGAGTTTTGAGGAAGAAAGTGGGAACTTATGAGGGGAAAGTGGGGATTTGTGAGGGGAAAGTGGAGGTGTTGAGGAAGAAAGTGGGTTTTGTGAGGAAAAAGTGGGAACTTATGAGGGGAAAGTGGGGATTTGTGAGGAAAAAGTGGGAACTTGTGAGGAAAAAGTGGGAACTTGTGAGGAAAAAGTGGGAACTTGTGAGGAAAAAGTGGGAACTTGTGAGGAAAAAGTGGGAACTTGTGAGGAAAAAGTGGGGGTTTTAAGGAAGAAAATGGGGATTTGTGAGGGAAAACTGTGAACTTATGAGAGAAAACTGGGGAATTTGAGGGAAAAAGTGGGAACTTGTGAAGAAAAAGTGGGGATTTCCAAGGAAAAAGTAGGAATGTGTGAGGAAAAAGTGGGGGTTTTGAGGAAGAAAGTGGGGATTTGTGAGGAAAAATGGGGATTTGTGAGGAACAAGTGGGGGTTTGTGAGGGAAAGTTTTTTTTTTGTTTTAAATAGGGTGGAAGATTTTGGGGGGAGAGAAAAATTGGGGAGTTCTTAAAGGGGAAGAGTGAGGTTTTTTTTGAGGGAAAAATGTGTGGTTTTCTATGGGAAAAATGGTGTTTTTCTGAGGGAAAAGTCGGGGTTTGGGGAGAGAAAAATTGGGGTTTTTTTGAGTGAAAAATTGGGGTTTTGGGGAGAGAAGAACTTTATTTATTTTTATTTTTTTTCCTGAGGGAAAAATGGATTTTTGAGGGAGTTTTTTAAAATATTTTTTGAGGGAAGAATCTGTGCTTTTTTTTAAAGGAAAAGGTGGGAATTTTTGAAGGAAAAACGTTTTGTTGAGTAGCGAAAATGTTTTTATTTTTTTGAGGGAAAAAGTGTTGTTTTAGTGAGGGAAAGCAGCGCTTTTTTGAGAGAGAAATCGGTGGTTTTTTGAGGATAAAAGTGCTTTTATTGGGGAAAAATGCATTTTGGGGGGGGGAAGTGCATTTTTGTGAGGGGAAAATGGGATTTTGGGGGGGCAATCGAGGGGAATGGGATTTTGAGGGGAAGAAAGTGGAATTTGGGGCTCGGTGTGAGGGGGAAAGTGGGGGGTTGAGGAAGAAGGGGGGGATTTTGTGAGGAAAAATGGGGGTTTTGGGGGAAAAAAGTGGAATTTGAGTGAAGGAAAAGTGGGATTTGGGGTTTTGTGAGGAAATGTGGAGTTTTGGGGTGAAAAAGTGGAGTTTTGGGGCGGTTTGTGAGGGGAAAAGTGGGATTTTTGGGGGTAGAAAGTGGAGTTTGGGGTGGTTTGTGAGGGGAAAGTGGGATTGGGGCAAATTGTAAAGGGGAAAAATGGGGGGTTTGGGGGAAAAAGGTGGGATTTGAGTGAAGGAAAAGTGGGATTTGGGGTTTTGTGAGGGAACGTGGAGTATTGGGCTGAAAAAGTGGAGTTTTGGGGCGGTTTGTGAGGGGGAAAATGGGATTTGGAAGAAAAAAATGGGAGTTTGGGACAATTTGAGGGGAAAAGTGGGATTTGGGATTTTGTGAGGGGATGTGTGGGATTTTGGGGGGGAAAAGTGGGAATTTGGGGCCATGCGAGGGGGGAAAAGGGATTTTGAGGGGTAAATGGGATTTTGGGACAATTTGTGAGGAAAAAAAGCGGAATTGGGGCAGTGGGGCTCTGGGGCCATTTGAGAGCAGAAAAATGGGATTTTGAGGGGAAAAAAAGGTATTTTGGGGGAAAAAGCGGAGTTTGGGGCAGTTTGTGAGGGAAAAAGTGGGATTTTGAGGAGAAGCAGTGGTATTGTGGGGGAAAAAAGTGGGGTTTGGGTGTTCTGTGAGGAAAAATGTGAGATTTCGGGGGGAAAAGGTAATTTGGGGCAGTTTGTGAAGGGAAGGAAGGGAGGTTTGGGGGAAAAAAGTGGGATTTCAGTGAAAGTGGGATTTTTTTGTGAGGGAGTGCAGGAATGGGGAGAAGTGGAGTTTTGGGGCAGTTGGTGAGGGGAAAAAGTGGGATTTTGAGGGGAAAAAAGTGGGATTTGGGGCAGTTTGTGAGGAAAAATGTGGAATATTGGGGGAAAAAGTGGAATTTGGGTATTTTGTGAGGGGGGAAAAGAGGGATTTTGAGGAAGAAAAAATGGAGTTTGGGTAATTTGTGGGGAAAAAACGCGGAATTTTGGGGAGAAAAAGCGGAGCTTGGGGCAGTTTGTGAGGGGAAATATTGGGATTTTGGGGGGAAAAAGTGGGATTTCAGTGAAGGGAGGTGAGGTTTGGGTGTTTTGTGAGGAAAAAGGGAAAACTGGGGAGGAAAAGTGGAGATTTGGGGCAGTTTGTGAGGGGAAAAGGGGGGGGATTTTGAGAGGAAAACAGTGGGATTTGGGGATTTTGTGAGGAAATGTGTGGAATGTTGGGGAGAAAAAGTGGAGTTTGGGGGTTTGTGAGGAAAATAGTGGGGGAAAAAGTGGAGTTTGGGTGGTTTGTAATGGAAAAAAGTGGGATTTTGAGGAAAGAAAGTGGGGTTTTGGTGAAGAATAGTGGGATTTGGGCATTCTGCGAGGAAAAATGGGAAACATTGGGGAGAATAAGTGGAATTTTGGGAGAGTTGGTGAGGGAAAAATGGAGACGTTGGGAGAAAAGGGATATTGGGGGGAAAAAGGGGACTTTGGGTTCGTTTCTGAGAGGGAAAATTGGGATTTTGAGGGAGAAAAGTTGGATTTTGGGGACAGTTTGGGGAAATTAAGGGAAATATTGGGGAAGAATGGAGTTTTTTGTGGGAAAAAAAGGGTTTTTGATGAGTCAGAGTGGGATTTGGGGGCTTTGTGAGGAGAAATGGGGTTTGGGGGAGAAAAAGTGGAGTTTTGGGGCAGTTTGTGAGGGGGAAAAGTGGGATTTTGAGGAGAAAAAGTGGGATTTGGGGGTTTTGTGGGGAAAAATGCATCGTTGGGGAGAAACAGTGAAATTTGGGGCAGATTGTGAAGGGAAAAAGGGGGATTTTGAGGGAAAGAAGTGGAATTTTAGTGAAGAAAAGTGGGATTTGTGTATTTTGTGAAGGAAAAGGGAATATTGGGGTGGAAAGGGGGAATTTTGGGCTGTTTGTGAGGGGGGAAAAGTGAATTTTGAGGGAAAAATGCGGAGTTTGGGACAATTTGTTTGGAAAAATGTGGGCTGTTGGGTAGAACAAGTGGAGTTTGGGGCAGTGTGAGGGGGAGAAAGTGGGGTTTTGAGGGAAAAAAAGTGGGATTTTAGTGAAGAAAAGTGGGATTTGGGGACTCTGAGGGAATATGTAGAACGGTGAGGAGAAAAAGTGGAGTTTTGGGGCGTTTGCTGAGGGGAAAAGTGGGATTTTGAGGGGAAACAAAGCGGGGTTTGGGGACTTTGTGAGGAAAAAAGGGGATTTGGGGGAGAAAAAGTGGAGTTTGTGAGGAGAAAAGTGGGATTTTGGGGGGGAAAATGGGACTTTAGGGCAAATTTTGGAGGAAATGTGGGAATTTTGGGGCAGTTTGTGGTGCGTTTGGAGTGGCTTTAGAGAGCGAATTGGGATTTGCAGTGTGGTTCTGAGGGGAAAAGGGGGTTTTGGGGGCTTTTTTTGGGGGAAAATGTATTTTTTTGTGCGATTCCTTCAGGTTTTGGTCACTTTGTGAGAGGAAAAATGCAATTTTGGGGTCAGGTTTTGGCGATAGAAAGAGATTTGGGGGCAGTTTGTGGGGTTTTGTGGGGGGGTGGGGGGGGGGAATGTGATCTTGGGGCTTCTGGGGGCAGGAAGAGAAATTCTGGGGCTGTTTTGGGGGTTTTGGGGTCAGCGGGGATGGGATTGTGAGCGGGTTTGGGGTGAAACGAGGGGACATTGGGCAAATTGGGGGCTTGTAGGGAGAATTTGGGGAGGGGTCGGTATTTATGGGAGGATATGAGGCTATGGGGGGGGTGTGAGGTCTTATGGGGGGGGATCCCGAAATATGATTGGGATTTGGGGGCGGGTTATGGGGTTATATAGGAGGAGCGTGGAGGGTGGGGGTTGTGGGGATCTTACAGGGGGATTTGGGGGGATGGGGAGGGGGCTTATGGGGAGGATGTGGGGGCAGTGGGACTTGGGGGTATTTAGGGGGTATTTAGGAAGGCTTTATGGGGCCGTACGAAACCTGAGGGGTATTTGGGGGGTTTTAAGGGGGTTTATGGGGTTTTGGGTCAGCGGAGATCGGCAGTGTTGGGGGCTTAGGGGATCCCTGGGGCAGCAGTAGGGCTGTGTGTGGGGTCCATAGGATCTATGGGGTTGTGTGCGGGTTCTGTAGGATCTGTGGGTTCCATAGAGAGTTTCATAGGATCTATGGTTTCTATAGGAGTTCCATAGGATCTGGGGGTTCCATAGGATCTACGGGTTCCATGGGGGTTTCATAGGATCTATGGATTCCATAGGATCTGGGGGTTCCCTGGGGAGGTTCTGTAGGATCTATGGGTTCCATAGGGGGTTTCATAGGATCTATGGGTTCCATAGGGGGGTTCCATAGGGGGTTTCATAGGATCTATGGGTTCCATAGAGGGGTTCCATAGAATCTGGGGGTTCCATAGGGGATTCCCAGGGGATCTGTGGGTTCCATAGGGGGGTTCCATAGGATCTGTGGGTTCCATAGGGGTTCCATAGGAGTTCCATAGAATCTATGGGTTCCATAGGGGGTTCTGTAGGATCTATGGGTTTGTGTCTGGGTTCCGTAGGGATTCCATAAGGGGTTCCCTGGGAATCTATGGGTTCCATAGGGGATTCCCAGGGGATCTGTGGGTTCCATAGGGGATTCCCTGGGGATGTACGAGTTCTGTAGGAGTCCCATAGGGGCTTCCCCGGGGATGTATGGGTTCCATAGGAATCCCATAATGGGTTCTCTGGAGATGTATGGGCTGCATAGGGGATTCCCTGCGGATGGATGGGTTCCATAGGAATCCCATAGGGGATTCTCTGGGGAAGTATAGATTGCATAGGAGTTCCATAGCGGGTTCCTTGGGGATGTATAGGTTTCATAGGACTCCCATAGGGGATTCCCTGGGGATGTATGGGTTCCATAGGCATTCCATAGCGGGTTCCTTGGGCGTGGGTGGGTTCCATAGGCATTCCATAGGGGATTCCCTGGGGATGTATGGGTTCCATAGGGATTCCATAGGAGATTCCCTGGGGATGTATGGGTTCCATAGAGGATTCCCTGGGGATGTATGGGTTCCATAGGGATCCCATAGTGGATTCTCTGGGGATAGATGGGTTCCATAGGAGTTCCATAGTGGGTTCCCTGCCGATGTATGGGTTCCATGGAAGATTCCCTGGGGATGTATAGGTTCCGTAGGGATTCCATAGGGCATTCCCTGATGATGTATGGGTTCCATAGGGGTCCCATAGGGGATTCCCTGGGGATAGATGGGTTCCCTAGGGGATTCCCTGGGAATATATGGGTTCCTTAGGGGATTCCCTGGGGACGTATGGGTTCCATAGGAGTCCCATAGGGGGTTCCCTGGTCTCGAACGGGGTCCCATAGGGGGTTCCCTGGGGGTGAACGGGGTCCCGTAGAGGGTCTGTACGGCGTGGGTGTGGGGCCCGGGGGGGCGCTGACGTGGGGGCCCCCCGCAGGGGCGGCAGCGCGGTCGCCATGTACAATGGGATCGGGCTGCCGACGCCGCGGGGCAGCGGCACCAACGGCTACGTGCAGCGCAACCTGTCGGCCCTGCGGCACAAGAGGGAGCGAGCCGAGCCCCGCGCCGACGAAGAGCTGCGCCGTGCCGACGCCGCCGCGCTGCCCAAGCGGCCCAACCGAGACATCCTGGACCACGAACGGAAGCGCAAAGTCGAGCTGAAATGCCTCGAGCTCTCCGAGCTCATGGAGGAGCAGGGGTGAGCGACGCGGGCGCTGCCTCGCCTCCCAGACACCCCCAGATCCCCGCCGCCGGGCTGCGGGGATGGTCCTGAGTCGGGGGGTGGGGGGGGAGAATGGGGGGGGAATGGGGTGAGTGGGGGGATCTGAGGGAAAACCAGGGGGGAGGGGGTGGACGTGGGGATCTGAGGTAAATATTGGGGGAATTGGGGGAAGAATGGGGTAGATGTGGGGGGGTGTGAGGTAAAAGCGGGGGGGAATGGGAGGATCTGAGGTAAAACTGGGGGGAATTGGGGGAGAATGGGGGTGAGTTGGGGGATCTGAGGTAAAACTGGGGGGAATTGGGGGAGAATGGGGGTGAGTTGGGGGATCTGA
>JARXNR010000085.1:0-10222 GCA_036346035.1 Crossoptilon crossoptilon | reverse complement strand
GGGACATGGGATTGGGGGGGGACATTGGATGGGGACGGGGGAATACACGGGTTGAAAATTTTAAGGCTGACATTGGGAACCGGACAGCGTCCAGAAGACGCGTATTGACCAAGAGCTTGACATGATTGACGGTGGGAAGGTGGCTTGACCGCCAGGCACCAACCCTGGATTACAGGGGATTGAAACAGGCACAATGGGGATCCTAACATTGGGGTCAAAATGGGGAACATGGATGGGGAGTGGGGAATTGGGATGGGGACATGGGATGGGGACAGGCACTCGGGATGGGGACATTGGGATGGGGACATTGGGGTGGGGATGGGGACAAAAGGGATGGGGTTGGGGACATTGGGGTGGGGAGGGGGACATTGGGATGGGGACATTTGGGATGGGGATGGGGACAATGGGACGTGGGGACATTGGGGTGGGGATGGGGACATTGGGATGGGGACATTGGGATTGGGACATTGGGATGGGGATGGGGACATGGATGGGGATATGGGGACATTGGGGTTGGGATGGGGACATTGGGATTGGGATATTGGGGTGGGGATGGGGACATGGGATGGGGACATTGGGGTGGGGACATGGGGGTGAAAGGTGGGGACAAATGGGACATGGGGTTGGACATGGGGACATTGGAATTGGGGACATTGGGGTGGGATGGGGACATTGGATGGGGACATTGGGGATTGGGACATTGGGATGGGGACATGGGGACATTGGGATGGGGACATTGGGGTGGGGATGGGGACATGGATGGGGATATGGGGACATTGGGATTGGGATGGGGACATTGGGATGGGGACATTGGGGTGGGGATGGGGACATGGATGGGGTTGTGGGGACATTGGGGTTGGGATGGGGACATTGGGATTGGGACATTGGGGTGGGGATGGGGACGTGGATGGGGACGTGGGGACACTGGGGTTGGAATGGGGACATTGGGATTGGGACATTGGGGTGGGGATGGGGACGTGGATGGGGACATTGGGGACATTGGGGTTGGGATGGGGACATTGGGATTGGGACATTGGGATTGGGATGGGGACATTGGGATGGGGACATTGGGATTGGGACATTGGGGTGGGGATGGGCACATTGGGGTTGGGACATTGGGGTGGGGATGAGCACATGGATGGGGATATGGGGACATTGGGATTGGGATGGGGACATTGGGATGGGGACATTGGGATGGGGACATTGGGGTGGGGATGGAGACATGGATGGGGACATGGGGACATTGGGGTGGGGATGGGGACGTGGATGGGGATATGGGGACATTGGGATTGGGACATTGGGGTGGGGATGGGGACGTGGATGGGGACGTGGGGACATTGGGGTGGGGGTGCAGTGACGGTGACCCCCCCCTCGTTTCCCCCCTCCCCCCCCCGCAGTGCAGCTCCCCGCTGCCCGGCCTGCGCACACAACTCGTCTGCTGCCGGGGGGGCGGCTCTGCATGGGGGGTCCACGAATGCCAGCCCTGCGACCCCGAGCCCGGTAAGACCCCATGGGGGGACCCCCACATTGGGGAGGGGGGGGGGGTCTAGGGGGGGGGGCTCAGCTGTAATTCCCCCCCACCAGGGGATGCCCCCGCCGTACAGCCGTGCCCCAAAGGCTTCCGCCGCGCCAACGGGAGCTGTGTGGGTGAGTGAGGGGTTTTGGGGGTGGGTTTTTTTTTTTTTCGGGGGGGGGGGTGGTGGAGGTTGGGGTGCTGAGAGCCCCCCCCCCCCCCCCCCCCCCGCCCCCAAAAAAAAAAATGACTGCAGATGTGGATGAGTGCCTGGAGGGGGGGCTGTGTCAGAACGGGGTCTGCACCAACACCCGCGGCAGCTTCGCCTGTCTGTGCCACGAGGGATTCATCCTCGACTCGTCCCGCAGCAGCTGCATCTGTGAGCAGATTGGGATTATCGGGGTTGGGATTGGGATTGGGATTGGGATTAGGTGGGGTTGGGATTGGGATTAGAATTAGAATTAGGATTAGGTGGGGTTGGGATTAGAATTAGGATTAGGATTAGGTGGGGTTGGGATTGGGATTGGGATTAGGATTAGGTGGGGTTGGGATTGGGATTAGAATTAGAATTAGGATTAGGTGGGAGTGGGATTGGGATTAGGATTAGGATTAGGATTAGGTGGGGTTGGGATTGGGGTGGCATTGGGATTAGGTGGGGTTGGGATTGGGATTGGGATTGGGATTAGGTGGGGTTGGGATTGGGATTAGGTGGGGTTGGGATTGGGATTAGAATTAGAATTAGGATTAGGTGGGGTTGGGATTAGAATTAGGATTAGGATTAGGTGGGGTTGGGATTGGGATTGGGATTAGGATTAGGGATTAGGGTTGGGTTTAGGGATTAGGATTAGGATTAGAGATTAGGGTTGGGATTGGGATTGGGATTAGGATTAGGTGGGGTTGGGAGTGGGATTGGGATTAGGTGGTATTGGGATTAGAATTGGGATTATTTGGCTATGGATTAGGTGGGGTGGGATTGGGGTGGGTATTGGGATTAGGTGGGATTGGGATTCGGATTGGGATTATTGATTAGGTTGGGTTGGGACTTGGGGTGGCATGGGAATTAGGTGGGTATGGGAGTTGGGATTAGGATTGGGATTAGGGATTAGGTGGGGTTGGATTGGGGTGGCATTGGGATTAGGTGGGGTTGGGATTGGGGTGGGATTGGGATTAGAATTGGGATTGGGATTAGGAATTACGAATTAGGATTAGTGGGATTTTGGGATTAGAATTAGAATTAGGATTAGGTGGGGTTGGGATTAGAATTAGGATTAGGATTAGGTGGGGTTGGGATTGGGATTGGGATTAGGATTAGGTGGGGTTGGGATTGGGGTGGGATTGGGATTAGGTGGGATTGGGATTAGAATTAGGATTAGGTGGGGTTGGGATTGGGATTGGGATTAGGATTAGGTGGGGTTGGGATTGGGATTGGGATTAGGTGGGATTGGGATTAGAATTAGGATTAGGTGGGGTTGGAGGGGTTAGTTGGGATTGGATTGGGCTTTAGAATTAGGATTAGGTGGGGTGGATTAGGGGTATTAGGTGGGTTGGGATTGGGTTGATTCGGATTGGGGATTAGGATTAGGTGGGGTTGGGATTGGGATGGGATGGATGGGATGGGATCCAATTGGGATGGGATGGGATTGGGATGGGATGGATTAGGATTAGGGATTAGGATTAGGGGCTGCAGATGGGATGGGTGGGGATGGGATGGGATTGGATGATGGGTGGGGTTGGGATGGGGATGGGATGGGATAGCTATGGGATTGGATTGGGATTCCAATTAGGGATGGGATGGGATGTGGATGGGATTGGGATGCAATGGGATGGGATGGGATCCAATGGGATGGGATGGATGGGATGGAGGAGTTAGGATGGGATTGGGATTGGGATGGATGGGTTGGATGGGATGGTGGGATGGATGGATCCAATGGGATGGGGGTGGGTGGGGGGATTAGGATCCGATGGGATGGGATGGATGTGGTGTGTTCTGATGGGATGGGATGCCCAATGGATGGGATGGGATGCAGTGGGATGGGATGGAATTGAATGGGATGCAGTGGGATGGGATGGGATGGGATGGGATGGGATGGAATGGGGGGATGGAATGATGGGATGGGATGGATTGGATGGGGATGGGATGGGATGGGATGGGATGGGATGCAGTGGGATGGGATGGGATGGGATCCAATGGGATGGGATGGGATGGGATGCAATGGGATGGGATGGATGCAATGGGATGGGATGGGATGGGATGCAGTGGGATGGGATGGATCCAATGGGATGGGATGGGATGGGATGGGATGGGGGTGATGGGATGGGATGGAATGGGGGTGGGGTGGGATGGGATGGGGGTGATGGGATGGGATGGATCCAATGGGATGGGATGAGATGGAGTGGGATGGGATGGAATGGGATGCATGGGATGGATGGGATGGGATGGGATGGGATGGGATGCAGTGGGATGGGATGGGATGGGATGGGATGCAGTGGGATGGGATGGATGCAATGGGATGCAGTGGGATGGGATGGATCCAATGGGATGGGATGGGATGGGATGCAGTGGGATGGGGTGGGATGGGGTGGGATGGGATGCAATGGGATGGGATGCAGTGGGATGGGATGGGATGCAGTGGGATGGGATGGGATGCAGTGGGATGGGATGGATCCAATGGGATGCAGTGGGATGGGATGGATCCAATGGGATGCAGTGGGATGGGATGGATGCAATGGGATGCAGTGGGATGGGATGGATCCAATGGGATGCAGTGGGATGGGATGCAGTGGGACGGAACGGTGATGCAGTGGGACGCAGTGGGAGGGGGTGTCCGCCCCCCCCCCCCCTCCCCCCCCCCCACCTTGACCCCGTTCCCCCCCAGCCCACCAGGTGCTCTCGGAGGCGAAGGCCCCCTGTTTCCGGGTGCTGCGGGACGGGCGCTGCGCGCTGCCCACCCTGCGCAACATCACCAGGCAGATCTGCTGCTGCAGCCGTGTGGGGAAGGCCTGGGGGAGGGACTGCCTGCGATGCCCCCCCTTCGGATCCGGTCAGACCCCATAAAAACCCCATAAGATCCCTCAGACCCCATAAGAACCGTCAGACCCCATAAGAACCCCATAAGATCCCTCAGACCCCATAAGAACCGTCAGACCCCATAAGAACCCCATAAGATCCCTCAGACCCCATAAGAACCATCAGACCCCATAAGAACCCCATAAGATCCCTCAGACCCCATAAGAACTGTCAGACCCCATAAGAACCCCATAAGATCCCTCAGACCCCATAAGAACCCCATAAGGTCCCTCAGACCCCATAAGAACCGTCAGACCCCATAAGAACCCCATAAGATCCCTCAGACCCCATAAGAACCCCATAAGGTCCCTCAGACCCCATAAGAACCGTCAGACCCCGTAAGAACCCCATAGATCCCTCAGACCCCATAAGAACCCCATAAGATCCCTCATATAAGAACCCCATCAGACCCCCGTAAGAACCCCATTAGATCCCTCAGACCCCATAAGAACCCATAAGATCCCCAGACCCCATAAGAACCGTCAGACCCCGTATAGATCCCTCAGACCCCATAAGAACCCCATAAGATCCCTCAGACCCCATAAGAACCGTCAGACCCCGTAAGAACCCCATAGATCCCTCAGACCCCATAAGAACCCCATAAGATCCCTCAGACCCCATAAGAACCGTCAGACCCCGTAAGAACCCCATAGATCCCTCAGACCCCATAAGAACCCCATAAGGTCCCTCAGACCCCATAGGAGCCCTCAGACCCCATAAGAACCCCATAAGATCCCTCAGACCCCATAAGAACCCCATAAGGTCCCTCAGACTCTATAGCAGCCCTCAGACCCCATAAGAACCCCATAAGATCCCTCAGACCCCATAAGAACCGTCAGACCCCATAAGAACCCCATAGATCCCTCAGACCTCAAAAACACCCCATAAAGTCCCTCAGACCCCATAGGAGCCCTCAGACCCTATAAGAACCCCATAAGATCCCTCAGACCCCAAAAGAAACCCCAGAGCCCTATAAAAACCCCAAAGAAACCCCAAAACCCCATAAGAGTCCCAGAAGAACCGTGTGGGGTTTGGGGGTTCCTGTGGGATTTGGGGGTTTATAGGGTCAGTTTTGGGGTCTGTAGGGCACTTCTGGGGCTCTGAGAATGGGGTTTAGGGTTTTTGGGGTTTCCAATGGGATTTTTGGGTTTTCAGTGGGATTTTATGGTTTCCAATGGGATTTTATGGTTTCCAATGGGATTTTGGGGTTTCCAATGGGATTTTATGGGTTCCAAAGGGATTTTGAGGGGTTTCCAATAGGATTTTTGGGTTCCAATGGGATTTTGGGGTTCCAATGGGATTTTGGGGTTTCCCATAGGGTTTTATGGGTTCCAGTGGGATTTTGGGGTTTCCAATGGGATTTTATGGATTCCAGTGGGATTTTGGGGTTTCCAATAGGATTTTATGGGTTCCAGTGGGATTTTGGGGTTTCTAATGGGATTTTATGGGTTCCAATGGGATTTTAGGGTTCCAGTGGGATTGTGGGGTTTCCAATAGGATTTTATGGGTTCCAAAGGGATTTTTGGGGTTTCCAATAGGATTTTAAGGGTTCCAGTGGGATTTTGGGGTTTCCAATGGGATTTTATGGGTTCCAATGGGGTTTTGGGGTTTCCAATGGGATTTTATGGGTTCCAATGAGATTTTATGAGTTTCCAATGGGATTTTATGGATTCCAATGGGATTTTTGGGTTTCCAATAGGATTTTAAGGGTTCCAGTGGGATTTTGGGCTTTCCAATGGGATTTTATGGGTTCCAATGGGGTTTTGGGGTTTCCAATGGGATTTTATGGGTTACAATGGGATTTTGGGGTTTCCAATGGGATTTTGGGATTTGTGGGGTTTCCAATCGGATTTTATGGATTCCAATGGGATTTTATGGGTTTCCATTGGGATTTTGGGGGTTTCCAATGGGATTTTGAGAAGTTTCCAATGGGATTTTTAGGGTTTCCAATGGGATTTTGAAGGATTTCCAATGGGATTTTGGGGTTCCAATAGGATTTTATTGTTTCCAATGGGATTTGGGGGTTTCCAATGGGATTTTTGGGTTCCAATAGGATTTTATGGGTTCCAATGGGATTTTGGGGTTTCCAATGGGATTTGTGGGGTTTCCAATGGGATTTTGGGGTTCCAATAGGATTTTATGGGTTTCCAATGGGATTTAATGATTCCAATGGGAATGTGGGGTTTCCAATGGGATTTTATGGGTTCCAATGGGATTTTATGGCTTTCCAATGGGATTTTAATGGGTTCCAATGGGATTTGTGGGGTTTCCAATAGGATTTTATGGGTTCCAATGGGATTTTATGTGTTTCAATGTGGTTTTTGGGGTTTCCAATGGGATTTTATGGGTTCCAATGGGATTTTTGGGGTTTCCGATGGGATTTTAATGGGTTTCCAATGGGAATTTTGAGGTTTCCAATGGGATTTTATGGGTTCCAATGTGATTTTTGGGATTTCCAATAGGATTTATGGGTTCCAATGGGATTTTGGGGTTTCAATGGGATTTTGGGGTTTCCGATGGGATTTTAATGGGTTTCCAATGGGATTTTATGGGTTCCAATGGGATTTTATGGGTTCCAATGGGATTTGTGGGTTTTCCAATGGGATTTTTGGGTTCCAATGGGATTTTTGGGTTTCAATGGGATTTTTGGGTTTCCAATGGGATTTTATGGGTTCCAATGGGATTTTTGGGGTTTCCGATGGGATTTTAATGGGTTTCCAATGGGAATTTTGAGGTTTCCAATGGGATTTTATGGGTTCCAAAGGGATTTTATGGGTTCCAATGGGATTTTGACAAATTTCTAATAGGATCTTTGGCTTTCCGATGGGATTTTAATGGGTTTCCAATGGGATTTTATGGGTTCCAATGGGATTTTGACGAATTTCTAATAGGATCTTTGGCTTTCCAATGGGATTTTATGGTTTCCAATGGGATTTTATGGGTTCCAATGGGATTTTTGTGTTTCCAATAGGATTTTACGGGTTCCAATGGGATTTGTGGGGTTTCCAATGGGATTTTAATGGGTTCCAATGGGATTTGTGGGGTTTCCAATGGGATTTTAATGGGTTTCCAATGGGATTTTTGGGATGGGATTTTTAATGGGATTCCGATGGGATTTTTTGGGTTTGATTTTAATGGGTTTCCAATGGGATTTTATGGGTTCCAATGGGATTTTGATGGGTTTCCAATAGGATATTTGTCTTTCCAGTGGGATTTTATGGGTTCCCAATGGGATTTTAATGGGGTTTCCAATGGGATTTTGGGTTTCCAATGGGATTTTCACCAGGGGATTTCCAATGGGATTTTTGTGCGGGTTTCCAATCCCCAATGGGATTTTATGGGTTCCAATGTTGATTTGGGATTTTATGGGTTCCAATGGGATTTGGGGTCCACCCCCCATCCATGGGGTTCCCACTCTGCCCCCATAGGATCCGGTTTCCCTGGGATTTTATGGTTTCCAATGCGATACAACGCCCGACCCCCATGGGGGTTTCCACCGCCCCCGCGTTTATGGGTTCCCCCCCACGGCACCCTGAGTGTCCCCCCCCCCCATTTTTGTCCACCCCCCCCATCTCCACCCACCACCCATCCCCATTTTATGGTCCCACCCCCATTGTCACCACCCCCCCATGTCACCACCCCCCCACTGTCACCAGCCCCCCATGTCACCACCCCCCCACTGTAACCCCCACACCCCATTGTCACCACCCCCCTATTGTCACCACCCCCCACCCGTGTCACCACCCCCCCATGTCACCACCCCCCCACTGTCACCAGCCCCCCATGTCACCACCCCCCCACTGTAACCCCCACACCCCATTGTCACCACCCCCCTATTGTCACCACCCCCCCCATCTCACCACCAACCCATTGTCACCACCTCCCCTATGTCACCACCCCCCCATTGTCACCACCCCCCCCATCTCACCACCAACCCATTGTCACCACCTCCCCTATGTCACCACCCCCCCATTGTCACCAGCCCCCCACTATCACCACCTCCCCATTGTCACCACCCCCCCATTGTCACCCCCCCATTGTCACCACCCCCCATTGTCACCACTCCCCCCATTGTCACCACCCCATTGTCACCACTTCCTCATTGTCACCACCCCCCCATTGTAACCCCCACCCCCATTGTCACCACCCCATTGTCACCACCCCCCCATTGTCACACTTCCTCATTGTCACCACCCCCCCGATGTCACCACCCCCCCCATGTCACCACCCCCCCATTGTAACCCCCACCCCCATTGTCACCACCCCCCTATTGTCACCGCCCCCCCATCTCACCACCCCCCCCATTGTCACCACCCCCCCATGTCAACACATCCCCATTGTCACACTTCCTCATTGTCACCACCCCCCCATTGTCACCCCACCCCCCCCATTGTCACCTCTCCCCCACACCCCCCCATTGTCCACCCTCCTCATTGTCACCACCCCCCCATTGTCACCACCCCCCCCATTGTCACCACCCCCCCATGTCACCACCCCCCCACTGTCACCAGCCCCCCATGTCACCACCCCCCATTGTCACCACCTCCCCATTGTCACCACCCCCCCATTGTCACCACCCCATTGTCACCACCTCCCCCATTGTCACCACCCCCCCACTGTCACCACCACCCCATTGTCACCACCCCCCCGTGTCACCACCCCCCATTGTCACCACCCCTCCATTGTCACCACCCCCCCGTGTCACCACCCCCCATTGTCACCCAGTGCCACCCATGGGTGTCCCCTGTGTCCCCCCATTGTCACCCCAATGTCACCCATGGTTGTCCCCTCTGTCACCCCAGTGTCACCCATGGGTGTCCCCTGTGTCACCTCAACGTCACCCCAATGTCACCCATGGGTGTCCCTGTGTCCCTCCAATGTCACCCCAGAGTCACCCATGGGTGTCCCCTCTGTCACCCCATTGTCACCCCAATGTCACCCATGGGTGTCCCCTCTGTCACCCCAGCATCACCCCTGTGTCACCCATGGGTGTCCCTGTGTCCCTCCAATGTCACCCCAGAGTCACCCATGGGTGTCCCCTGTGTCCCTCCAATGTCACCCCATTGTCACTCCATTGTCACCCATGGGTGTCCCCTCTGTCACCCCAATGTCACCCAGTGTCACCCATGGGTGTCCCCTCTGTCACCTCAACATCAACCCAATGTCACCCATGGGTGTCCCCTGTGTCACCCCATTGTCACCCATGGGTGTCCCCTCTGTCACCCCAATGTCACCCAGTGTCACCCATGGGTGTCCCCTCTGTCATCCAAACATCACCCCTGTGTCACCCATGGGTGTCCCCTGTGTCCTTCCAATGTCACCTCAATGTCACCCATGGGTGTCCCCTCTGTCACCCCAATGTCACCCAGTGTCACCCATGGGTGTCCCCTCTGTCACCCCAGCGTCACCCCTGTGTCACCCATGGGTGTCCCTGTGTCCCTCCAATGTCACCCCTGTGTCACCCATGGGTGTCCCTGTGTCCCTCCAATGTCACCCCAGAGTCACCCATGGGTGTCCCCTCTGTCACCCCATTGTCACCCCAATGTCACCCATGGGTGTCCCCTGTGTCCCTCCAGTGTCACCCCTGTGTCACCCATGGGTGTCCCTGTGTCCCTCCAATGTCACCCCTGTGTCACCCATGG
>JARXNR010000112.1:0-165624 GCA_036346035.1 Crossoptilon crossoptilon | reverse complement strand
GGGGGTCTGGGGGCACAAATGGGGGTCTGGGGGCACAAAAGTGGGTCTGGGGCCACAAATGGGGGTCTGGGGGCACAAAAGTGGGTTTGAGGGCACACGTGGGGGTCTGGGGGTCTGCAAAGGAGTCTGGGGGCACAGATGGGAGTCTGGGGGCACAAAAGTGGGTCTGAGGGCATACATGGGGGTCTGGGGGTCTGCACAGGGGGTCTGGGGACACAAATGGGGGTCTGGGGGTGAACATTGGGGGTCTGGAGGCACAGAAGTGGGTCTGGGGGCACAATTAGGGGTCTGGGGGTGCACATTGGAGTCCTGGGGGTGAACATTGGGGGTCTGGGGGCACAAAAGTGGGTCTGGGGGCACAAATGGGGGCCTGGGGGCACATTGTGGGTTTGGGGGCACAGGTGGGGGTTTGGGGGCACAGATGGGGGTCTGGGGGCATACATGGGGTTCTGAGGGTGCACATTGGGGTCTGGGGGCACACTTGGGGGTCTGCAGCTCTGCACTGGGGGTCTGGGGGTACCCATAGGGATCTGGGGGCACAAAAGTGGGTCTGGGGGCACAAAGGGGGGTCTGGGGGCACACATGGGGGTCTGGCGGCACACATGAGAGTTTGAGGGCACACATGGGGGTCTGGGGGTCTGCACGGGGGGTCTGGGGGCACAGATGGGGGTCTGGGGGTGCACATTGGGGGTCTGGGGACACAAAAGTGGGTCTGGGGGCACAAATGGGAGTCTGGGGGTCTGCATGGGGGGTCTGGGGGCACAGAAATGGGTCTGGGAGCACAGATGGGGGTCTGGGGGCACAGATGGGGGTCTGGGGGCATACATGGGGTTCTGAGGGTGCACATTGGGGTCTGGGGGCACACTTGGGGGTCTGCAGCTCTGCACTGCGGGTCTGGGGGTACCCATAGGGATCTGGGGGCACAAAAGTGGGTCTGGGGGCACAAAAGTGGGGCTGGGGGGCCCACATTGACCCACAGACCCCCCCAGAAATCGGGGGAGGAGGAAGAGGAGGAGGAAGAGGAGAAGGACAAGAAGCCCGACCCGCTGCATCAGCTCATCCTGCACTTCAGCCGCACGGCGCTGACCGAGAAAAGGTGGGGACCCCCCCCCAAAAATAAAAAATAAATAAAGGGGGAGGCGCCCCCCTCCCCAAATTGGGGGTCCGCCCCACTGAGTCCCCCCCCCCCACTGTGCCCCATAGCAAGTTGGAGAAGGATCACCTGTACATGGCGTATGCGGGTATTATGGCCAAGGTGGGTGCTGCGCCCCAGAAGTTATGGGGCGGAGGGGTTGGGGGTCTCCGCCACCCCACTGTGGGACCCCCGCCCCATTGTGGGACCCCCACCCCCCACCCCCCCATCGCGCCCCTCCCCGCAGAGCTGTCACATCGAAGAAGGGGATGAAGAGGAGAAGGAGGAGGAGAAGGAGGAGGAGGATCCGGAGGATTCGTTCGAGGTGGGTGGGGGGTCTCAAAATGGGGGTGGGGGTCCCTCTACCCCCCAACCTCCCCCCCCCTGACCCCGTTGTGCCCCCTTAGGAGAAGGAGATGGAGAAGCAGAAGCTGCTGTACCAGCAGTCGCGGCTGCACACGAGGGGAGCAGCTGAGATGGTGCTGCAGATGATCAGCGCCTGCAAAGGTGGGGAGGGGTCCCGGGGGGGGGGGGGGGGGGACGACCCCAAAATGAGGGGACCTGGGGGGCACAAATGGGGGCCCTGTGTAACCGATGGGGGGGGGGGCTTGGGCTACCACAAAAAGTGGGGGTGTGGGAGACCTAAGTGGGGGCATGGGGTAAAGTGGGGGGCTGGGGGCACCCAGAGGGGGGGTTGGGGGCACATGTGAGGGTCTGGGGGCACACGTGGGGGTCTGGGGGCACAGAAGTGGGTCTGGGGGTGCACATGGGAGTCTGGGGGTGCCTATGGGGGTCTGGGGGCACAGAAGTGGGTCTGGGGGCATAGATGGGGGCCTGGGGGCGCACATTGGGGGTCTGGGGGTGTGCATGGGGGTCTGGGGGCACAGAAGTGGGTCTGGGGGCGCACATGGGGGTCTGGGGGCACAGAAGTGGGTCTGGGGGCGCACATGGGGGTCTGGGGGCACAGAAGTGGGTCTGAGGGTGTGCATGGGGGGTCTGGGGGTACATGTGGAAGTCTGGGGGTGCCCATGGGGGTCTGGGGGCACACATGGGGGGCTGGGGGCACAAAAGGTGGGTCTGGGGGTGCCTATGGAGATCTGGGGCCACAAAAGTGGGTCTGGGGGCACAGATGGGGGTCTGGGGGCACGCATGGGGGTCTGGGGGTGCCATATAGGACCTGGAGGCACAAAAGTGGGTCTGGGGGTGTGCATGGGAGTCCGGGGATGCCTATGGGGGTCTGGGGGCACAGAAGTGGGTCTGGGGGCCCATGTGGGGGTCTGGGGGCACACATGTGGGTCTGGGGGCACAGAAGTGGGTCTGGGGGCACACATGGGGGTCTGGGGGCACAGAAGTGGGTCTGGGGGCGCACATGGGGGTCTGGGGGCACACAAGGGGGTCTGGGGGCACAGAAATGGGTCTGGGGGCGCACATGGGGGTCTGGGGGCACAGAAATGGGTCTGGGGGCGCACATGGGGGTCTGGGGGCACAGAAATGGGTCTGGGGGCACACATGGGGCTCTGGGGGCACAGAAATGGGTCTGGGGGCGCACATGGGGGTCTGGGGGCACAGAAATGGGTCTGAGGGCACAGAAGTGGGTCTGGGGGCGCACATGGGGCTCTGGGGGCACAGAAGTGGGTCTGGGGGCGCACATGGGGCTCTGGGGGCACAGAAATGGGTCTGGGGGCGCACATGGGGGTCTGGGGGCTGCGTTGGTGACGTCGCGTTCCCGCAGGGGAGCGGGGGGAGATGGTTTCCTCCACGCTGAAGTTGGGGATCTCCATCCTCAACGGGGGCAACGCCGATGTGCAGCAGGTGGGGTCCGTCCGTCCGCCCGTCCGTCTGTCCGCGTGTCCGTGTGTCCGTCTGTCCGCTCACGTGTCCGTCTGTCCGTCTGTCCTTCCACCCTCCGGAACAGAAAATGTTGGATTACCTGAAGGAGAAACGTGAGATCGGATTCTTCCAAAGCGTGCAGGCCTTGATGCAGACCTGCAGGTGAGGGGGGGGGGGGGCTTCGGACCCCCCAGTGCCCCCCCCCATGTCCAGGGGGTCCCAGTGGGGTGGGGGTCCCATAGGGGTGGGGGTCCCATTGGGGTGGGGTCCCATTGGGGGATGTTCCATTAGGGCGGGGGTCCCATACGGTTGGGGTACCCTCCCTGGTGTCCATTTGGGGTTGGGTCCCATAGGGGGGGGGTCCCCATTTGGATCCCTAAATACCCCCAAAATACCCTCTATCCCCCCATGTTCCCATAGGGGTGGGGTCCTACCCCATACCAGGGGGGTCCATAGGGGATACCCCCTCCAAAAACCCCTATGGGGTGGGGGAATCCCACAGACCAACCCCCGCATACCATAACACCCGGGGTTACCCTAATAAATACCCCCACCAAACCCCATGGGGTGTGTAAAACCCTGGGGCCCTCCCCTCATACCCGTCAGATGGGGCCCCCCCAATCCCCTTGGATCCCGAGGTCAAACCCTGGGGTGGGGGTCCCCCTGACCCCTCAAAGACCTTAGTACCCCCCACATCCCATTGGGGGTCCAAGGGGGGTCACTTTGGTGCCCTAATAAATAACCCCCCCATGCCCTAAATATCCCCTCCAGACCCTAAATGGGTTGGGGGACCCTATTGGTAGTGCCACCCATACCCATAAATACCGGATCCCATGGGGTGGGGATCCCATAGGTTTGGGGTCCCATTGGGTTGGGGGTCCCGTAGTGTTGGGGGTCCCGTGGGGTTGGGATCCCATACCCTATAGCGGTCCCCCCCAGTGGGGTGGTGTCCAATACACCCCCCAGACCCTAATTTGGGGTTAGGGGTACCCCTAATAGTGCCCCCAAACCCCAATTGGGGGTTGGGGGGGCCCAAAGGGGTTGGGGGGCCCCATATTCGAGTGGGAAAAGTCCCCCCCAATGCCCTAATGTGGGTCCACACCCTAGGGTCATCCCCCCCCCAGACCCTAAATCCCCCCCCAGTCCCTAAACCCCCCCCCCAGACCCTAAATCCCTCCCCCACACCCTAAATACCCCCCAGACCCTAAATCCCTCCTCCAGATCCTAAATACCCCCAGACCCTAAATCCTCCCCCAGACCCTAAATCCCCCTCCCAGACCCTAAATCCCTCCTCCAAGCATCCCTAATTCCCTCCCTCCCTCAGACCGTAAATTCCTCCCCGACCCCCCCCAGGACCGTAATCCCGCCCCCCCCATACCCTAAATACCCTCCCCAAACCCTACATACCCCCTCCAGACCCGAAATCCCCCTCCAGACCATCCCCTAATACCCCCCAGACCCTATCCTCCGCTCCAGAATCCTCAATACTCCAGACCCTAAATACCCCCCCCCCCCCAGATCCTAAATACCTCTCCAGACCCCTAAAGACCCCCCCCCCCAGGACCCTAAATCCCTCTCCCAGAAAGAGGGGGTGAACCCTAAAACAGACCAGAAAAAGAAAGGGAATAGGAGAACCCTCCAAAACAAAAAAAGAGACCCAGATAATAAAGATAAACCCTAGAAATGAGCGAGAACCCAAGACCTCCAAAAGAAAGACTAAAAGCACCTTAATACCCCCCAGACCCTAAATACCCCCAGACCCTAAATCCTCCCCCAGACCTTAAATCCCCCCCACACCCTAAATCCCTCCCCCACACCCTAAATCCCTCCCCCAGACCCTAAATCCCCCCCAGACCCTAAATCTCTCCCCCAGACCCTAAATACCCTCCAGACCCTAAATCCCTCCCCCAGACCCTAAATCCCTCCTCCAGACCCTAAATACCCCCCCACACCCTAAATCCCTCCCCTCCATACCTAAAAATCCCTCCTCCAGACCTAAATACCCCCCCCACACCTCCTCCCCCTTCTTCCCTTCTCTTCTCTTCCTCTCGGGGTCCCCCTTTTCATTTTCTTTCCCCTTCTCCCTTGTTTTGCAACTGTTCCCCCTGTAGGGTCCAGCGTACGGGTTTCCATTATCCTCGGTCCTGTACCCTCCCTTGTTTTATGGGTCTGTAGAGCTGATCTCTCACTTCTTCGGGTCTGTCCCCTATTTTCCTTCTCACATTTCCTCCACCCCTTTTCCTTTTTTTCTTACGGATCCTTCTATCAAGGCCCCTCTTTCCACCCTTTTCTTTTTCCTTTTATTTTTTCTTCCCCTCCGCACCTCCTCAAAATCCCTTGGATACTTTACTATTTCTCTTCCTAGGGTGTGGGGTTCTTCCCGTAGGGTCTGTTTTCCCCTGGTTCTCTCCCCTCCCTCCTGTCCAGGGTCGTTTGGTGTCCCCATGTGTGTCACCGTCGTGTGTCCCCGTGGGGCGTCCCATTGTGGGGGGGGTCCCTGCGCCACCCCACAATGTCCCCCCCACGAGGACGTCCCTTTGTCAGCCCGGAGCGTCCCCACGGGGTGTCCCCACCCTGGGGTGACCCTGTGCCATTTGGGGTGTCCCCCACATCCCCCATTGCTGCCAACCCGTGCTGTCCCCACGCCCACCCCCTGTCCCCATATCCCCCATATCCCCCATAACCCCCATATCCCCCATATCCCCCATAACCCCCATATCCCCCATATCCCCCCCATATCCCCCATATCCCCCATATCCCCCATATCCCCCATATCCCCCCCCAATATCCCCCGTATCCCCCATAACCCCCATAAACCCCCATATCCCCCATATCCCCCATATCCCCCATATCCCCCATATCCCCCATATCCCCCATGACCCCCATGACCCCCATAAACCCCCATATCCCCCATAACCCCCCGTGACCCCCCAGGGGAGAAGGTGATGTCGGACGATGAGTTCACGCAGGATCTCTTCCGGCTGCTGCAGCTGCTGTGCGAGGGGCACAACAACGGTATGGGGACACGTGGGGCCATACGGGGTGGCCATGGTGGGATATGGGGTGGCCATGGTGGGATATGGGGTGGCCATGGGGCCATATGGGGCAGCAGTGGTGGGATATGGGGCGGCCATGGTGGGATATGGGGTGGCCATTGGATATGAGGTGGCCATGGGGCCATATGGGGCGGCCATGGTGGGATATGGGGCGGCCACAAGGCCATATGGGGCAGCAGTGGTGGGATATGGGGTGGCCATGGTGGGATATGGGGTGGTCTTTGGATCTGGGGTGGCCATTGGATATGAGGTGGCCATGGGGCCATATGGGGCAGCAGTGGTGGGATATGGGGTGGCCATGGTGGGATATGGGGTGGCCTTTGGATATGGGGCAGCTGCCGGGGATTATGGGGTGGCCATGGTGGGGATATGGGGTGGCCCTATATGGGTGGATATGGGGACACAGGCCATATGTGGCGGCCATGGTGGGATATGAGGTGGCCATGGTGGGATATGGGGCAGCCATGGGGCCATATGGGGCAGCAATGGTGGGATATGGGGTTGCCATGGTGGGATATGGGGTGGCCTTTGGATCTGGGGTGGCCATGGGGGGATATGGGGTGGCCATGGGGCCATATGGGGCAGCCATGGGGACATATGGGGTGGCCATGGTGGGATATGGGGCAGCAGTGGTGGGATATGGGGTGGCCATAGGGCCATATGGGGCAGCCATGGTAGGATATGGGGTGGCCATGGTAGGATATGGGGTGGCCATGGTGGGATATGGGGCGGCCATTGGATATGGGGTGGCCATGGGGACATATGGGGTGACCATGGTGGGATAGGGGGCAGCCATGGGGCCATATGGGGCAGCCATGGTGGGATATGGGGGACATATGGGGCGGCCATGGGATATGGGGTGGCCAAGGGGACAGATGAGGTGGCCATGGTGGGATATGGGGCGGCCATGGGATATGGGGTAGCCATGGGGCCATATGGGGTGACCATAGTGGGATATGGGGCAGCCATGGGGCCATATGGGGCGGCCATGGGGACACATGAGGTGGCCATGGGGCCATATGGGGTGGCCATGGGGACACATGAGGTGGCCATGGGGCCATATGGGGTGGCCATGTGGGTTCTGCCCCACATCATGACCCCAATGTCTCCCCCCAGACTTCCAGAATTACCTCCGCACGCAGACGGGCAACACCACCACCATCAACATCATCATCTGCACCGTGGATTACCTGCTGCGCCTGCAGGTGGGTCTGACCCGGCCCCCCACCCCACATCCCACCCCACATCCTCCCCCCAACCCCCAAAACGTCCCCCCCCCTCCCCCCCCCAGCCACCCCGCTGACATCCCGGCCCTACAGGAGTCCATCAGCGATTTCTACTGGTACTATTCGGGGAAGGACGTCATCGACGAGCAGGGGAAGCGCAACTTCTCCAAGGCCATGGCTGTGGCCAAGCAGGTCTTCAACAGCCTCACGGAGTACATCCAGGTGAGCTGGATCACCCCCAGGGGGGCTCCGGGGGTCCCTGGGGGTCCCAAAGGTCCCCAGGTGTCCCCAAGGTCCTGAGCTCCAAAGGGCTCCGATGTCCTTGGATGTCCCCAATGTCCCCCCGCCCCTGGGTGTCCCTGGATGTCTTGGGGTGTCCCCAAGGTCCCCGTATCCAAGGTCCCCATTTCCAATGGATCCCAACGTCCCTGGATGTCCCCAATGCCCCCCTGTCCCTCGGTGTCCCTCTGTGTCTTGGGGTGTCCCCAAGGTCCCCGTATCCAAGGTCCCCATATCCAAGGTCCCCATATCCAACGGATCCCAACATCCCTGGATGTCCCCAGGGTCCCCATTTCCAATGGATCCCAAAGTCCCTGGCTGTCCCCAATGTCCCCCTGTCCTTTGATGTCCCTCTGTGTCTTGGGGTGTCCCCATTTCCAACGGATCCCAATGTTCCCAGGTGTCCCCAAGGTCCTGATCTCCAAAGGGCTCTGATGCCCCTGGATGTCCCCAATGTCCCCCCGCCCCTGGGTGTCCCTGGATGTTTTGGGATGTCCCCAAGGTCCCCGTATCCAAGGTCCCCATATCCAACGGATCCCAAAATCCCTGGATGTCCCCAAGGTCCCCATTTCCAAGGGATCCCAATGTCCCTGGATGTCCCCAATGCCCCCCTGTCCCTCGGTGTCCCTCTGTGTCTTGGGGTGTCCCCAAAGTCCCCATATCCAAGGTCCCCATATCCAAGGTCCCCATATCCAACGGATCCCAATGTTCCCAGGTGTCCCCAGTGTCCCTGGATGTCCCCAGGGTCCCATTTCCAATGGATCCCAACGTCCCTGGATGTCCCCAATGTCCCCCTGTCCCTCGGTGTCCCTCTGTGTCTTGAGGTGTCCCCAAAGTCCCCATATCCAAGGTCCCCATATCCAACGGATCCCAACATCCCTGGATGTCCCCAAGGTCCCCATTTCCAAGGGATCCCAATGTTCCCAGGTGTCCCCAAGGTCCTGATCTCCAAAGGGCTCCGATGTCCTTGGATGTCCCCAATGTCCCCCCACCCCTGGGTGTCCCTGGATGTCTTGGGGTGTCCCCAAGGTCCCCATATCCAAGGTCCCCATATCCAACGGATCCCAATGTTCCCAGGTGTCCCCAGTGTCCCTGGATGTCCCCAGGGTCCCCATTTCCAAGGGATCCCAACGTCCCTGGCTGTCCCCAGTGCCCCCCTGTCCCTCGGTGTCCCTCTGTGTCTTGGGTTGTCCCCAAAGTCCCCATATCCAATGGATCCTGATGCCCCCAGGTGTCCCCAAGGTCCTGATCTCCAAAGGGCTCTGATGCCCCTGGATGTCCCCAATGTCCCCCCATCCCTGGGTGCCCCTGGATGTTTTGGGGTGTCCCCAAAGTCCCGGTGTCCTGGGGATCCCAACATCCCCGTGTGCCCCCCAAGGCCCTGATCTCCAAAGCCTCCCCAGCCCCTGGGTGTCTCCAGCAGTGCCCCCTCCCCTGGGGGTCCCCGCTGGCCGCAGCCCCCCGCTTCCATGGCCCCCCCCACCCGCAGGGTCCGTGCACGGGGAACCAGCAGAGCCTGGCTCACAGCCGCCTGTGGGACGCCGTGGTCGGATTCCTGCACGTCTTCGCCCACATGATGAAGAAGTTGGCACAGGTGGGCGCCTGGGGGGAGGAGGGAGGGGCGCTGCCACCCCCCAAACCCCATACTAACCTGCTGTCCCCACGGGGGAGGGGTCCCCTGCGCTGTCTCGTTCCCCCCCCCCTTGCCCATCCCCTACCCCCAATTTGGGGGTCCGCGCTCTGATGGAAGTTTCCGTCCCACCGCTGCCAGATGGGTCGGACGCCGGGACCCAGGAACGGCGTAAGGACCCCCCCCTACCCCCTCCCCACACCTTGAGCTCTGCATGGCCTCGCTAACAGCCCCCCCCCCCCAGCTCAATGCCCCCCATCCCATCCCCAAACCCACCCACCCACTCACCTTTGTGCTATGAGGAGTGGTCCCAGCGCTGGCTTTGCCCCCCCCCCCCCCTCTGGGTCAGGGGCCGTGGCTGCCTTGGGGGTGTGGGGGGGCGTGGGGGGGGGGGCTGGCACTGCCCCAGAGCTCACCCCCCCACCCTCTCCCACCCCCCTTCAGGACTCCAGCCAGATCGGGCTGCTGAAGGAGCTGCTGGACCTGCAGAAGGACATGGTGGTGATGCTGCTGTCCCTGCTGGAAGGTGGGTCCCAATGGAGCCGGGGGGGGGGGAAGAGGGGGTCCGCAGTGCCACCCAGGGTGTCCCCCCCACCCATTAAGGCAAGGGGGGGGGGGTCTGACATCTCATCCCCCTCCCTCCCTGCAGGCAATGTGGTGAACGGGACGATCGCACGGCAGATGGTGGACATGCTGGTGGAGTCGTCCAGCAACGTCACCATGATCCTGAAGTTCTTCGATATGTTCCTGAAGCTGCGCGACATCGTGGCCTCCGACGCCTTCCGCGACTACGTGACGGACCCGCGGGGGCTCATCTCCAAAAAGGACTTCCAGAAGGTGGGGGGGGAAGGGGGTCCAAAAGGGTTCCTTCCTCAAAGAGAGGCGATGCGTTAAAATGGGGCAGGGGGGGAGTCCCCATCCCCTTCCCCATCCCCTTCCCCATCCCCTTCCCCATCCCATTCCCATCCCATCCCCTTCCCCATCCCCTTCCCCTTCCCATCCCCATCCCCATCCCCTTCCCCTTCCCCTTCCCCTTTCCCATCCCCTTCCCCTTCCCCTTCCCATCCCTATCCCCATCCCCATCCCCTTCCCCATCCCCATCCCCATCCCCTTCCCCTTCCCCATTCCCATCCCATCCCCTTCCCCTTCCCTTCCCCTTCCCCTTCCCCTTCCCCTTTCCCATCCCCTTCCCCTTCCCCTTCCCATCCCTATCCCCATCCCCATCCCCTTCCCCATCCCCATCCCCATCCCCTTCCCCATCCCCTTCCCCATCCCCTTCCCCATCCCCATCCCATTCCCATCCCATCCCCATCCCATCCCATCCCCATCCCCATCCCCTTCCCCTTCCCCATCCCCATCCCCTTCCCCTTTCCCATCCCCATTCCATCCCCTTCCCCATCCCCATCTCCATCCCATCCCCATTCCCATCTCATCCCATCCCATCCCATCCCATCCCATGAACTGTTGGAGGGCCGATGTGGCACCTGGGGAGGGGGCTGGTGGGCTGGAGTGGAGATGGGTGATATGGAGGTGACTTCCAACCAGAATGACTCTAGGAGTGGGATGGGGTGATGGTTGGGTGTTGAGTTGGACGCTCTTTGGGATCTCATCCGACCTTAATGACTCTATGATGGGGATGAGGTGATGGTTGGGGTTGGACTCTTGGATCTCAGAGCTCTTTTCCAACCTTCATGTCTCTATGAGTGGGATGGGCTGATGGTTGGGGTTGAGTTGGACGCTCTTTGGGATCTCATCCAACCTTAATGACTCTATGAGCGGGATGGGCTGATGGTGGGTGTTGGGTTGTACAATTTTGGAGGTCTCATCCAACCTTAATGACTCTATGAGTGGGTTGGGGTGATGGTTGGGGTTGGGTTGGATGCTCTTTGGGATCTCATCCAACCTTCATGTCTCTACGAGCGGGTTGGGGTGATGGTTGGGGTTGGACTCTTGGATCTCAGAGCTCTTTTCCAACCTTAATGACTCTATGAGTGGGATGGGCTGATGGTTGGGGTTGGGTTGGATGCTCTTAGGGCTCTCATCCAACCTTCATGTCTTTATAAGTGGGTTGGGGTGATGGTTGGGGTTGGGTTGGACGCTCTTTGGGATCTCATCCAACCTTCATGTCTCTATGATGGGGATGGGGTGATGGTTGGGGTTGGGTTGGACGCTCTTTGGGCTCTCATCCAACCTTAATGACTCTGTGATGGGGATGGGGTGATGGTTGGGGTTGGACTCTTGGATCTCAGAGCTCTTTTCCAACCTTAATGACTCTATGAGCGGGATGGGCTGATGGTGGGTGTTGGGTTGTACAATTTTGGAGGTCTCATCCAACCTTAATGACTCTATGAGTGGGTTGGGGTGATGGTTGGGGTTGGGTTGGATGCTCTTTGGGATCTCATCCAACCTTCATGTCTCTACGAGCGGGTTGGGGTGATGGTTGGGGTTGGACTCTTGGATCTCAGAGCTCTTTTCCAACCTTAATGACTCTATGAGTGGGTTGGGGTGATGGTTGGGGTTGGGTTGGATGCAATTTGGGCTCTCATCCGACCTTCATGTCTCTACGAGCGGGTTGGGGTGATGGTTGGTGTTGGGTTGGATGCTCTTTGGGCTCTCATCCAACATTCATGTCTTTATAAGTGGGATGGGGTGATGGTTGGTGTTGGGTTGGATGCTCTTTGGGCTCTCATCCAACATTCATGTCTTTATAAGTGGGATGGGGTGATGGTTGGTGTTGAGTTGGACGCTCTTTGGGATCTCATCCAACCTTAATGACTCTGTGATGGGGATGGGGTGATGGTTGGGGTTGGACTCTTGGATCTCAGAGCTCTTTTCCAACCTTAATGACTCTATGAGTGGGTTGGGGTGATGGTTGGGGTTGGGTTGGACGCTCTTTGGGCTCTCATCCAACCTTAATGACTCTATGAGCGGGATGGGCTGATGGTGGGTGTTGGGTTGTACAATTCTGGAGGTCTCATCCAACCTTCATGTCTTTATAAGTGGGTTGGGGTGATGGTTGGGGTTGGGTTGGACGCTCTTTGGGCTCTCATCCAACCTTCAAGTCTCTACGAGCGGGACGGGCTGATGGTTATCATGGCGTTGTCCGCTCTCACGGCTGCCAACCCCCCGCCTCCACCTCTCGGTCCCCACGCAGGCCATGGACAGCCAGAAGCAATACGAGCCATCCGAGGTGCAGTTCCTCCTCTCGTGCTCGGAGGCGGACGAGAACGAGATGATCGACGTGGAGGCGTTCGCCGGGCGCTTCCAGGAGCCGGCTCGCGACATCGGCTTCAACGTGGCGGTGCTGCTGACCAACCTGGCCGAGCACGTCCCCCACGACCAGAGGCTGCGCACTTTTTTGGAGCAAGCCGCCAGCATCCTGGAGTATTTCCGTCCGTTTTTGGGCCGCATCGAGATCATGGGGGCGGCGCGGCGCATCGAGCGGCTCTACTTCGAGATCAGCGCGGCCAACAAGGCGCAGTGGGAGATGCCGCAGGTGAAGGAGTCCAAGAGGCAGTTCATCTTCGACGTGGTCAACGAGGGGGGGGAGGCGGAGAAGATGGAGCTGTTCGTCAGCTTCTGCGAGGACACCATCTTCGAGATGCAGATCGCCTCGAGGCTCTCCGAGGAGGAAGGAGCGAGGGACGGAGGGGACGGGGATGAAGAGGAGGAGGAGGAGACCCCCGAAGGGGGTGGGAGCCCCCCGCCCGCGGAGCCGGCCTCGGCTTTTGGGGAGATGCTGGGGGGGCTGCGGCGCGCGGTGGGGTCCCCCCAGCTGTGGAGGAGGAGGATCAGGAAGATGAGGAAGAAGGGGGGCAGGGAGCTGCTGTGGGATTTCGGGGCGGCCGTGTGGAGGGCGGTGGTCGGGGGGCTGCTGGGGGTCTACGGGGCGGTGAGGGCGGTGGGCTGCGTGCTGTGGGTGGTGCTTTTCGGGGGGGGTTTGGTGGAAGGGGCGCAGAAATTGGGCTTGGCGGAGCTGCTGGGCAGCATGCCGGACCCCACGCAGGATGCGGTTGGGGGGGGAGAAGCCGGGGGGGCACCGAGCGGGGAGGGGGCTGTAGGGGGTGAGGAGGGGCAGGAGGAGAGCCCCCCCCCTGCAGAGCGGCCGCAGAGCAGTGAGGAGGAGGAGGAGGAGGAAGGAGCTGCGGTGGTGGTCGCCGCCCCCCCGGTGGCCTTCGGGGGGAGGAAGGATGGGGGGCACTACCGCATGGCCCCCCCCGATGCACCCGGAGGTCTGGGGGATATCGGGGAACCCCCCGGCGCCGAACCGCCCACCCCCGAGGGGACCCCCATCCTGAGGAGGAAGATTGGGGTAAGGGGGGGGGGGGGGGGCATGGGTGGGCCTGGGGGGCCGGGGAGGGTTGGAGGGGGGTCGGGGGGTTGGGGCGGGGGGGGGTCCCAATGAAGAAGGGGGGGGGTCTGCAGTGACTTTTTGTGGGGTGGGATTTTGGGGGTGGGGGACAGAACACCCAAATTGGGGAGGGGGGGAGGGGGGAGTCCCATGAGTGTTTGGGTGTTTTTTTCGGGGGGGGGGGGGATGCTTTGTGACCCTGCCCCCCAACTCTCCCCCCTGCAGGAGGATGGGAAGGAGGTGGTGGTGGAGGAACCGCAGAAGGAGGAGGAGGAGGTGGCGGCCGAGACCGAAAAGGCTGAGTGAGTCTGGGGGGTGGGGGGGGGATGGGGGGGGGATGGGGGGGGGCACAGCCCCAATGGAGCTGTGGGGAGGGGGGCTGTGGGTTGGGGGCTGCCCCTGACTCAAATCCTAACCCCATTTATTGCAGTACGGAGAATGGAGAGAAGGGCGACTTGGGTGCAGAGGGGGGTCCGGAGGTGGAGACCACTGAAAAGCAGCAGAAAGCGTCGCCCCCCCGGGAACGTAAAGAGCCCCCCCCGCCCGAAGGTGCCTTCGAGTTCTGGACGGAGTTGGAGGTGCAAAGGGTGAAGTTCCTGGTATGGATATATGGAGGGTGCTGGGGGGGGGGGGGGGGTGTCCTGGGGGGGGGTTCTGGGGGCATCCGTGGGGTGACCTCGTCTGTGCCCCCCCCACCATAGAATTACCTCTCCCGCAACTTCTACAACCTCCGCTTCCTGGCGCTTTTCCTCGCCTTCGCCATCAACTTCATCCTGCTCTTCTATAAGGTCTGAGCCACGGAGGGGTGCGGGGCAATACGGGGGGGCCGGGGGAGGGGGGCAACAGTGGGAGTCCTGGAAGCCTGGGGACATCTGTGGTGTCCTGGGGGTCTCTGGGATGGGGGGGGGGAGAGGGGATGCACAGGGTGGGTTTAAGGGGGGAGGAAGGGGGGGCTGCAGGTCTGGTGACCACCCAAAGCATCCCTACAGGTGTGGGAATGGGGGGGGGGGGGAGGGGATGTGTAGGGTGGGTTTAAGGAGGGAGGGGGGGGAGCTGCAGGTCCAGCGACCACCCAAAGCATCCCTACAGGTGTGGGAATGGGGGTCTCTGGGATGGGGGGGGGGTGTGGGGCTGCATAGGGTGGATTTAAGGGGGGAGGGGGACAGTGGGAGTCCTGGAAGCTTGGGGTCATCTGTGGTGTCCTGGGGGTCCCTGAGATGGGTGGGGGGGGAGAGGGGCTGTGTAGGGTGGGTTTAAAGGGGGGGGGGCTGCAGGTCCAGTGCCCACCCAAAGCATCCCTACAGGTGTGGGAATGGGGGTCTCTGGGATGGGGGGGGTGTGGGGCTGCATAGGGTGGGTTTAAGTGGGGAGGGGGGGGCTGCAGGTCCGGCGACCACCCAAAGCATCCCTACAGGTGTGGGAACGGGCGGGTTGGGGGGGGGAGGGGATGTGTAGGGTGGGTTTAAGGAGGGAGGGGGGGGGACCTGCAGGTCCGGCGACCACCCAAAGCATCCCTACAGGTGTCGGAACGGCCGCCGGGAATGGAAGAGGCGGAGTTGGAGGGGTCGGGAATGGCGGCGGTGTTGGACGGCATGGGGGATTTCGGGGACGGCGGGGACGGGAACGGCGGGGACGGGGAGGAGGAGCCGAGCGTGGTGTATTATTGCCTGGAGGAGAGCACGGGTTACATGCAGCCCGCCCTGCGCGCCCTGGCCGTGGCGCACACCATCGTGGCGTTCCTCTGCATCATCGGATACAACTGCCTCAAGGTGACCCCCGCCCCGCAGCCCCCCCGCAGCCCCCCCGTTGCCCCCCAAATCCCTCCGCGCAGCCCTCATCCTGAGCATGCGTTCCTATGCCACGCCCCCTCGCTTAGGCCACGCCCCTCTTCGTATTCGGCCACGCCCACAACCCTCACTCAGAGCCGGCGTGCCGATGCCACGCCCCTTTTCTTGGCCACGCCCCCTCGTTTTGGCCACGCCCCCCCAGTCAGCCCATCCTGAGCCGCCATTCCTATGCCACGGCCCCTCGCTTTGGCACCGCCCCTCACTCACCACTGGCCACGCCCACTCTTGGCCATATCCCCTCCTGAGCCAGTGCTTGGCCACGCCCCCCTGCTTGGCCACGCCCCTTCCACCACCCATCACCACGCCCACTGCTCTCGGCCACGCCCCGGGCCACTCCTGGCCACGCCCACTCTGCTGTCCTCTCTGCTCATTGGCTCTGTTTGGTCACGCCCCCTGTTGGCCACGCCCCTCGTCCCGGGCCAATGCTACATCACGCCCCCTCGCTTTTGGCCACGCCCCCTGGTCACCCCCAGGCCACGCCCACCCTTGGCCATACCCCACCCTGAGCCAGTGCTTGGCCCCGCCCCCTTTGCCACGCCCCCTCCATCACCAATCACCACGCCCACTATTCTTGGCCACGCCCCTCCTCCTGGACCAGTATCGCTTTGGCCACACCCCCTTTTGGCCACGCCCCTGGCCACCCCTGGCCACGCCCACTCTGCTGTCCTCTCCGCTCATTGGCTCTGTTTGGTGACACCCCATTGGCCACGCCCCTCACCCCGGGCCAATGCTACTGCGCCACGCCCCCTCGCTTTTTGCCACGCCCCCTGTCACCCCTGGCCACGCCCACTGCCTGCAGCCTAAGCTGGCATTCCAATGCCACGCCCCCTTTCTTGGCCACGCCCACCGGTTACCCCTGGCCACGCCCACTCTCATGTTCTCCCCGCGCATTGGCTCTGCTATCCGGCCACGCCCCTCCAGTGACCACGCCCCCAATGACCACGCCCCCCTCCACTTGGCCACGCCCACTCCTGGCCCCTGTCAGCACGGATCGCTGACCCCATCGATCCCAAATCCCCACGCTGAGCCCGAATCCCCGCTGACCCCGTGACCCCGCCGCGACCTCTTGACCTCGCCGTGACCCCGTGACCCCTCCCCCCAGATCCCCCTGGTGATTTTTAAGCGGGAGAAGGAGGTGGCCCGGCGCCTGGAGTTCTCAGGGCTGTACATCACCGAGCAGCCGCCGGACGACGACGTGAAGGGGCAGTGGGATCGCCTGGTCCTAAATGCACAGTATGGGAACCCTATAGGGACCGGGGGGGGGGGGTTGGGGTCCTGGGGGTTCCTATAGGGCTGGGGGGATGTGGGGTGGGGGGAATGTCTGGTGGGGGGCGGGTAGTATGAGATTATGGGGTACTTATGGGGTTGGGGGGGATAGGGGCTCCTATGGGGTCCTTATAGGGCTGGAGGGATATGGGGTCCTATAGGGTCCTTATAGGGCAGGAGCAATATGGGGTCCTGTGGGGTCATTATAGGGCTGGGAGGATATGGGGTCCTGTGGGGTCCTTATAGGGCTGAAGCAATATGGGATCCTGTGGGGTTCTTACAGGGCTGGAGGGATATGGGGTCCTGTGGAGTCCTTATAGGGCGGAGGGGATATGGAGTCCTATGGGGTCCTTATAGGGCTGGGGGGATATGGGGTCCTGTGGGGTCACTATAAGCCTGGGGCAATATGGGGTCCTGTGGGGTCGTTATAGGGCTGGAGGGATATGGGGTCCTGTGGGATCCTTATAGGGCTGGGAGGATATGGGGTCCTGTGGGGTCCTTATAGGACTGGCGGAATATGGGGCCCTTATGAGGTCCTATGGGGTCTTCATAGGGCTGGGGGAGATATGGGGTCCTGTGGGGTCCTTATAGGGCTGGGGGGGGATATGGGGTCCTGTGGGGTCCTTATAGGGCTGGGGCAATATGGGGTCCTGTGGGGTCCTTATAGGGCTGAGGGGATATGGCACCACTCGGTGCTCAGCGTTCAGTATGGGGGATATGGGGTCCCTACAGGAGCCTATGGGATCCCCCTCACCCCATTGTGTTCCCCACCCCCCCCAGGTCCTTCCCCAGCAATTACTGGGACAAGTTCGTCAAGAGAAAGGTGATGGAGAGCTGCTGCCCCAACCTGGCCCTATAGGACCGTGGGGGTCTTTACCCCACAGCCCTCACACCACAAATCCCCCCATCCCCATCCTACGTGTTCCCCCCGAAGGTGTTGGAGAAATATGGGGACATTTATGGCCGTGAGCGCATCGCGGAGCTGCTGGGGATGGAGCTCTCCAGCCTCGAAATCGGGGCACGGGGGGAGAGGAAACCCCCCCCCGACAACTCCGTGCTCACCTGGTGGGTCTGCATGGCCGTGGGGTGCGGCCCCATAACGGCCCGGGGACCCCACAGCTCACCTTGTGCCCCCTATAGGATCACCTCCATCGATATCCGCTATCAGATCTGGAAGTTTGGGGTCATCTTCACTGATAACGTGAGTGGGGGGTGGATGTGGGGACGGGGGGGACCCCAAAACTCTGCTGACCCCACATCCCTGCTGACCCCATTGACCTCACATCTCCACTGCCCCTATTGACCCCACTGTCCCCATTGACCCCACTGCCCCCATTGACCCCACTGCCCCCACCGACCCCACATCTCCGCTGTCCCTATTGACCCCACTGACCCCACATCCTCAACGTCCCCATTGACCCCACATCCCCACTGACCCCATTGTCACCACTGTCCCCACTGACCCCACATGCCTATTGACCCCAAATCCCCACCATTCCCACTGACCCCAGTGACCCCACTGTCCCCACTGACCCTACATCCCCACTGACCCCACTGACCCCACATCCCCACTGACCCCCTGTCCCCACATCTCTACTGTCCCCACTGACCTTACATCCCCACTGACCCCACATCCTCACTGTCCCCACTGACCCTACATCCCCACTGTCCCCACTGACCCCACTGTCCCCATTGACCCTACATCCCCACTGACCCCCACTGACCCCACTGACCCCACATCCTCACTGTTCCCATTGACCCTACATCCTCACTGTCCCCACTGACCCCACTGACCCCATTGACCCCACATCCCCACTGACCCCACATCCTCACTGTCCCCACTGACCCCACATCCCCACTGACCCCACATCCCCACTGACCCCACATCCCCACTGTCCCCACTGACCCCCACTGACCCCACATCCCCATCATCCTCACGGGAGATGGGATCCCAGCACTGGGGTTGCGGGGCGGGGGCTGACCCCACGCAATCCCCCGCTATCCCCACACCTCACCCCACGGCTGGGGGTCTGTGTGGGGTGGCTGGTGACCCCGCTGTCCCCGCAGTCGTTCCTATACCTGACGTGGTATATGGCCATGTCCCTCCTGGGCCACTACAACAACTTCTTCTTCGCTGCTCACCTCCTGGACATCGCCATGGGGGTGAAGACGCTGCGCACCATCCTGTCCTCCGTCACCCACAATGGGAAGCAGGTGGGGAGGGGGATGGCTTATAGGGTGGGGGGGAGGGGCGGCTACGGGGTGGGGCTGCGTGGGGTCCATCGCATCATCCTGGGGTGGGGGGTGGGGGGGTCTCACCCCATTGGTGACCCCCAAAGTGACGGTGGTGGAGATCGTGGGGGCTGTGGGATCCCCATTGATGCTGTGAGACCCCATTGATGCTGTGGGATCCCTATCGATGCTGTGGGACCCCATGGATGCTGTGGGACCCCATGGATGCTGTGGGACCCCTATCGATGCTGTGGGACCCCATTGATGCTGTGGGATCCTTGTTGATGCTGTGGGACCCCATGGATGCTGTGGGATCCCCACTGATGCTGTGGGACCCCATTGATGCTGTGGGACCCCATGGATGCTGTGGGACCCCACTGATGCTGTGGGACCCCATGGATGCTGTGGGACCCCTATCGATGCTGTGGGATCCTTGTTGATGCTGTGGGACCCCATGGATGCTGTGGGACTCCACTGATGCTGTGGGATCCCCACTGATGCTGTGGGATCCCCATGGATGCTGTGGGTTCCCATTGATGCTGTGGGACCCCATGGATGCTGTGGGACCCCATGGATGCTGTGGGACCCCTATCGATGCTGTGGGATCCCCCATTGATGCTGTGGGACCCAACTGATTCTGTGGGACCCCCATGGATGCTGTGGGACCCCCATGGATGCTGTGGGATCCCCACGGATGCTGTGGGATCCTTGTTGATGCTGTGGGATCCTTGTTGATGCTGTGGGACCCCATGGATGCTGTGGGTTCCCATGGATGCTGTGGGACCCCACTGATGCTGTGGGACCCCACTGATGCTGTGGGATCCCCATTGATGCTGTGGGTTCCCCATTGATGCTGTGGGACCCCATGGATGCTGTGGGTTCCCCATGGATGCTGTGGGACCCCATGGATGCTGTGGGATCCCCATGGATGCTGTGGGACCCCATGGATGCTGTGGGATCCCCATTGATGCTGTGGGACCCCATGGATGCTGTGGGATCCCATGGATGCTGTGGGATCCCATTGATGCTGTGGGATCCCCATTGATGCTGTGGGATCCCCATGGATGCTGTGGGATCCTTGTTGATGCTGTGGGACCCCATGGATGCTGTGGGATCCCATGGATGCTGTGGGATCCCATTGATGCTGTGGGATCCCCATGGATGCTGTGGGTTCCCCATGGATGTGATCCCATGTGGGACCCATGGATGCTGTGGGACCCCATGGATGCTGTGGGATCCCCATGGGTGCTGTGGGATCCCATTGATGCTGTGGGACCCCATGGATGCTGTGGGACTCCTATCGATGCTGTGGGATCCCCATTGATGCTATGGGATCCCCATGGATGCTGTGGGATCCTTGTTGATGCTGTGGGATCCCATTGATGCTGTGGGATCCCATTGATGCTGTTGGATCCCCACTGATACTGTGGGATCCAACTGATTCTGTGGGACCCCATGGATGCTGTGGGACCCCTATCGATGCTGTGGGATCCCCACTGATGCTGTGGGACCCCATTGATGCTGTGGGACCCCATTGATGCTGTGGGATCCCCACTGATGCTGTGGGACCCAACTGATTCTATGGGATTCCCATGGATGCTGTGGGACCCCTATCGATGCTGTGGGTTCCCCATGGATGCTGTGGGATCCTCGTTGATGCTGTGGGACCCCATGGATGCTGTGGGATCCCATAGTCTCTCTCTGCCCCACAGCTGGCCATGACCGTGGGGCTGCTGGCTGTGGTTGTGTATCTTTACACCGTCGTGGCTTTCAACTTCTTCCGCAAGTTCTACAATAAGAGTGAAGATGAGGATGAGCCCGACATGAAATGCGACGACATGATGACGGTGGGGGGCGAGGGGGGGGAGGAGGGGGTCCTGGGGGCTGCTGGGGGGGGGTTCTGTGGGGTCTCTGGGATCCCTTGGGACATCTGGGGGGGCCTGGGAGGGGAGGGGGGTCTCTGGGTTCTCGTGGGGCAGCCTTGGGGATCTTGGGGACAGCGTGGGGGGGTTCTTGGGGGGGATATTGGGGGACCTGGGGGCAGCTGGGGGGGTCTCTGGGGGTCCTTGGGACACCTGTGGGGTTTTCGGGAGGTTGCTGGGGTAATTTGGGGATGCTCTGGGGGTCTCTGAGTTTTTCCTGGGGTAGATATGGGGACATCAGGGTCTCTGGGGGGACAGTGGGGTCTCTGGGGGCACAATGGGGGGCTATGGGGGCAGCTGGGGGGTTTCTGGGGGGTCTCTGGGATCCCTTGGGGAGGCTTTGGGACATCTGGGGGGGCTGGGGGGGGAGGGGGGTCTCTGGGTTCTCGTGGGGCAGCCTTGGGGATCTTGGGGACAGCATGGGGGGGTTCTTGGGGGGGATATTGGGGGACCTGGGGGCAGCTGGGGGGGGTCTCTGGGGGTCCCTGGGGGGCTTTGGGACACCTGTGGGGTTTTTGGGAGGTTGCTGGGGTAATTCGGGGGGGCTTTGGGGGTCTCTGAGTTTTCCTGGGGTAGATTTGAGGATCTTGAGGACATCAGGGGAGTCGTGGGGGGGACAGTGGGGGGCTATGGGGGCAGCTGGGGGGTTTCTGGGGGGTCTCTGGGGGGGAGGGGGCTTTGGGATATCCTTGGGGTTCTGGGGAGGTTGCTGAGGTGATTTCAGGGTGCTGGGGGGGAGGGGGTCCTGGGGGTCTCTTGAAGCAGTTTTGGGGATCTTGGGGACATGGGGGGGGTCCTGGGGGGGAGGGGGGGGGGATAATGGGGGCTGTGGGAGCAGCTGGGGAGTTTCTGGGGGTCTCTGTGGTCTTTTGGGTGGGGGGGCTTTGGGACATCTGGGGTTGTCCTGGTTGACATCTGTGGGGTTCTTGGGAGGTGGACGGGTTGTTTTGGGGGGGGGTCTCTGGGTTTTCCTGGTGCTGTGTTTTGGGGATCTCAGGGACATCAGGGGGGTCCTGGGGGGTCCTGGGGGGGGGTCTCTGGGTTTTCCTGGTGCAGTTTTGGGGATCTCAGAGACATTGGGGGGGTCCTGGGGGGGGTCTCTGGGTTTTCCTGGTGCCGAGTTTTGGGATCTTGGGGACATCGGGGGGGTCCTGGGGGGGGGAGGGTCTCTGGGTTTTCCTGGTGCAGTTTTGGGATCTTGGGGACATCGGGGGGGTCCTGGGGGGGGGGGTCTCAGGGTTTTCCTGGTGCTGAGTTTTGGGGATCTCAGGGGGGTCCTGGGGAGGGGGGTCTCTGGGTTTTCCTGGTGCAGTTTTGGGGATCTCGGGGGGGTCCTGGGGGGGGGGGTCTCTGGGTTTTCCTGGTGCAGTTCTGGGGATTTCAGGGACATCGGAGGGGGGGTCCTGGGGGGGGGTCTCTGGATTTTCCTAGTGCTGAGTTTTGGGGACCTCGGGGACATCGGGGGGGGGTGGTTCTGGGGGTCTCTGGGATGGTCCTGGGGCTGTCAGGAAGGTCTGGGAGGTGCTGACCCCCCCCTCCCTCATCTCCCCCCCCCCTCTCTCAGTGCTACCTGTTCCATATGTACGTGGGGGTCCGGGCCGGGGGGGGCATCGGGGATGAAATTGAGGACCCGGCTGGGGATGAATACGAGCTGTACCGCGTGGTCTTCGACATCACCTTCTTCTTCTTCGTCATCGTCATCCTGCTGGCCATCATCCAAGGTAGGGGGGGTGCTGGGGGGGGGGGGGGGTCTGCGGGTGGGGGAGGGGGCAGGTGAAACCCCCCCCCCCGCTCCTTTGTGCCCCCCCCCCTCCCAGGTCTGATCATCGACGCCTTCGGGGAGCTGAGGGACCAGCAGGAGCAGGTGAAGGAAGACATGGAGGTGCGTATGGAGGGGGGGGGGGGGCTTCAATCCATCACCCCCCTTTTTTTTTTTTTTTTTTTTTGGGGGGGGGGACGGGATCTGACGATCTCCTCCCCCCCCCCCCCCAGACAAAATGCTTCATCTGTGGCATCGGCAGCGATTATTTTGACACGACGCCCCACGGCTTCGAGACCCACACGTTGGAGGAGCACAATTTGGCAAACTACATGTAGGGCTGGGGGGGCTTGGGGGGGGTTGGGGGGTTGGAGGGGTTATTAGGGTGAGGGGGGGGGCACCTGAACCCAACCCTGACCACTGTGTTCCTTTCCTCCCCCCCCCACCCCCCCCCAAAAAAAAAGGTTCTTCCTGATGTATCTGATCAATAAGGATGAGACGGAGCACACGGGGCAGGTGGGGGGGGGGCTGTATGGGGTGGGGGGGGGTTGGGGGGGAAGGGTTGTGGGGGGGGCTATATGGGGTTGGGGGGGATGGGGGGGGGCTGTATGGGGTTGGGGGGGGTGTGGGGGGGGAGGGATGGGGGGGGGGCTGTATGGGGTGGGGGTGGGGGGGGGGGGGGAGGGATGTGGGGGGGGGCTGTATGGGGTTGGGGGGATGGGGGGGCTCTATGGGGTTGGGGGGGGGTTGTGGGGGGGGATGTGGGGGGGTCTGTATGGGGTTGGGGGGGATGAGGGGGGGGCTGTATGGGGTTGTGGGGGGGTTGGGGGGGGGGGGGATGTATGGGGTTGTGGGGGATGGGGGGGGCTGTATGGGGTTGGGAGGGGAGGGATGAGGGGGAGGGGCTGTATGGGGTTGGGGGGGGTTGTGGGGGGGAGGGATGTGGGGGGGGCTGTATGGGGTTGGGGGGGATGAGGGGGGGGCTCTATGGGGTTGGGGGGGGTTTGGGGGGGAGGGATGTGGGGGGGACTGTATGGGGTTGGGGGGGGATGGGGGGGGGGCTGTATGGGGTTGGGGGGGGGGGAGGGATGTGGGGGAGGCTGTATGGGGTTGGGGGGGTGAGGGGGGGGGGGCCTTGTATGGGTTGGGGGGGGTTGGGGGGGGCTGTATGGGATTGGGGGGGATGGGGGGGCTATATGGGGTTGGGGGGATGGGGGGGGGCTGTATGGGGTTGTGGGGGGGAGGGATGTGGGGGGGGCTGTATGGGGTTGGGAGGGTTGAGGAGGGGGCCTGAATGGGGTTGGGGGGGGTTGTGGGGATGGTGTGGGGGGGTTTTGTGGGATGGGGGGGTTGGGGGGGGTTTTTTGGGGATGTATGTGGGGGGGGGGTTGGGGATGGGGGGGTTGGGGGGGGTTGGGGGCTGTATGGGGTGGGGGGCGTTGGGGGGTGGGGGCTGTATGGGGTGGGGGCTGTAGGGGGGGGTTTGGGGGTGTTGTGGGGGGTTTTTGTGGGATAGGGGGGTTGGGGGGGGTTGGGTGTTGTGTGGGGTGGGGGGTTGTGGTGGGGTGGGGGGCTGTATGGGGTTGGGGGGGGTTGGTTGGTGTGGGGTGGGGAGCTGTGGGGGGGTTTTGGGGATGTTGTGGGGGGTTTTTGTGGGATGGGGGGGTTGTGGGGTGGGGGGTTGTGGGGTGGGAGGGCTGTGTTGGGTTGGGGGGTTGTTGTGGGGTAGGGGGGCTGCATGGGGGGACTGTGTTGGGAGGGGGGGGTTGTGGGGTGGGGGGGTTGTTGTGGGATGGGGGGGGGGCTGCATGGGATCTTGGGGTTTCTGTAGGGTGGGAGGGCACCTATGGGGCGCGGATGATGGGACGCTCATAGGAAATGGGGGGGGGGGGGGGCAATGATTTGTGTGGAGTTTGGGGGGGGGGTCCTCACTCTTCTTCCCCCCCCCCCCCCCCCCCCCCCAGGAGTCTTATGTGTGGAAGATGTACCAGGAGAGATGCTGGGATTTCTTCCCTGCCGGCGACTGCTTCCGCAAGCAGTACGAGGACCAGCTGGGCTGACCCCCCCCCCAAAAACCCCCCCACCCCACAAACCCCCCCCCCCCCTTCCCCATCCCACCCAGAGCCCCCCCCCCCAGCTTCTCACCCCCAACCTCAAAGTGCCTTTATACCCCGGGGGGGGGGGGGGGTGCTCCGTCTCAATAAACCCTTTCACCCCCCCCCCCCCCCCCATTATGTGCAGTGATTTTTTTACCCCATTTTACAGGGGGGGGGGCGAGGGGGGGGGGGGGGGGGGGGGGCGGTGTTTTTTTGTTGTTTTTTTTTTCTTTTTTTTTTTTTTTTTGGGGGTACAAATAATTACGAGCGATGGCGAAATGGGATTTAATTTGGGGGGGGTGGGGGGGGGGGATGATGGAAGTGTTGGGGGGGGGGGGGGGGTGGGGGGTCACTCCTGGATGTAAATGTTGCTGTGAGCGTTGGGCTCGTCGGTGGGTCGCGTCTCCAGGACCACAGTGCTGGGGGGGGGGCAGAAATTGGGGTGGGGGTCAGGATGGGGTGGGGGGGGCACAGGACAGACCCCCCCCCCCCCCCCCACCCCCAGACCCCCACCTCGGCCCCTGCAGGGGGTACCTTTGGGAGCTGAGCAGACGGAAGGTCCAGCGTTGATCCCGCAGCTCCTCGATCAGCTGTAGGGAAATGGGGGGGGGGGGCGTGGGGTTGGGGGTCCGTCCCCCCCCCCCCCCCCGCACTTGGAGGGGAGAGGGGGGGGTGGTCTGATTGGAGGGGGGGGGTCCTCACCTGAGCGGAGCCCACCTGGAGCACCTGCACCCCATGGCGCCAGAAGGCCTGAATGCGGCCACGGGACAGAGCTGGGGGGGCACAAAGTGGGGTTAAGACCCCCCCCCCCGCCCAGAGCCCCCTCCCCAAATTAAATCCCATTGCTCCCCCCCCGCCCCCCCCCAAAGGCGTACCCACGGACTCCACGTCCACATCGAGGTTGATGTCGGGGTGCCGCGTTGGGGTTCCCTGCAGGGTGACCACCTTCACGCTGCCTGCGGGGACAGAAGGACGGACGGACAGACGGACGGATGGGTGGGTGGGGGGGTGGGGAACGGACGGACGGACAGACGGGGTGCAGGGGGACAAGCGGACGGACAGAAGGGACACGTGAGGATGTGGGTGAGTGGACGGACAGACAGTGGGTGTACAGGTTGGGTGGATACACAGACAGACGGACAGATGGGTAGGTGGGGGGGAACGGACGGACGGACAGGCGGACAGACAGGGTGAAGGGGGACAAGCGGACGGACAGAAGGGACACGTGAGGATGTGGGTGAGCGGGTGAGTGGACAGACAGACGGGCGTACGGCTTGGGTGGATACACAGACAGACGGACGGATGGATGGGTGGGGGGGGGCGGATGAATGGACAGATGGACAGATGGGGTGAAGGGGGACAAGCGGACGGACAAAGGGGACACGTGAGGATGTGGGTGAGTGGGTGAGTGGACGGACAGACAGTGGGCATACGGGTTGGGTGAATACACAGACAGACAGATGGACGGATGGGTGGGTGGGGGGGAACGGACGGACGGACAGGTGGACAGACGGGGTGAAGGGGGACAAGCGGACGGACAGAGGGGACACGTGAGGATGTGGGTGAGTGGATGGACAGACGGTGGGCGTACGGGTTGGGTGGATACACAGATGGACGGATGGACGGACAGACGGACGGGTGGGTGGGTGCAGGGGGACACACGGCCGGACAGAAGGGACACGTGAGGATGTGGGTGAGTGGGTGGTTGGACGGACAGACGGTGGGCGTACGGGTTGGGTGGATACATGGATGGACGGACAGACGGACGGACGGACTCACGGTCCAGCAGCACCAACACCGTTTCGCTGTCCAACTGAGTCACTTGCACAGGGCCGGGGCACGACGGCTCTGAAAGAGGATGGAGGTCGGGGGGCAGGGGGAAGGAGGGGGGGTCCCAGACCCCAAAAGGGTCCCCACGACCCCAAAAAGGGTCCCTCTGTCCCTGCATCCCCCTGTCCCTATGGGGGTCCCCTGTGTCCCCATAACCCCATGGAGGGTCCCCACGTTCCCACATCCCCATGGGGGGGGTCCCAACATATCCATGGGGGGGGTCCTCATATTCCCACAGTGGGTCCCCATGTCTCTACATCACCATGGAGATCCCACAGCATCCCACATCCCCCGATGACCCCACATCCCCAAACGACCCCACACCCTTTAGTGACCCCACATCCCCCAACGACCCCACATCCCCCAACAACCCCACATCCCCCAATGACCCCACATCCCCCAATGGCCCCACATCCCCCAATTACCCCACAGCCCCCAACAGCCCCACATCCCCCCAACAATCCCACACCCCCCAACGACCCCAAACCCCCCCGATGACCCCACACCCCCTGATGACTCCACACCCCCTGATGACCCCACATCCCTCAATGACCCCACATCCTCCAGTGAACCACACCCCCCAAAGACCCCACATCCCCCACTGGCCCCACACCCCCTGATGACCCCACATCCCCCCGATGACCCCACAATCCCCAACAACCCCACATCCCTCAATGACCCCACACCCCTCAATGACCCCAAACCCCCCCAATGACCCCACATCCCCCCAGCGACCCCACACCCCCCAATTACCCCACACCCCCCGATGACCCCACACCCCCTGATGACCCCACCTCCCCCAGTTACCCCACACCCCCCAACGGCCCCACATCCCCCGACAGCCCCACACCCTCCAACGACCCCACACCCCCCAATTACCCCACACCCCCTGATGACCCCACCTCCCCCAGTTACCCCACACCCCTCAACGGCCCCACATCCCCCGACAGCCTCACACCCCCCAATGACCCCACATCCCCCGATGACCCCAAACCCCCCCGACGACCCCACACTCACCAGTGCCGGCGTGGGTGAACCAGGAGCTGAGGGAGTTGAGGTTGATGGTGTGGAAGAGGACGGGGCGGGTGGGCGAGGGGCCGGGGCTGACCCCGATGCAGACACTGGGGTATTCCTCCATGGGGTTCACCAGCATCTCAAAGACACGCAGCGGCGACGGCAGCGGGAAGTCAAAGTGCTGTGGGGATGGGGGGTGGGATGGGGGGGGGACGTGAGGGACCCTCCGTGGGGATGTGGGGATATAGAGACCTACCATGGGGATGCGGGGACGTGGGGAGACATCATGGGGTCATAGGAATGCATTATGGGGTCATAGGGATCCACCATGGGGATGTGGGGACGTGGGGAGCCATCATGGGGTTGTAGGGACCCATCATGGGGTCATAGGGATCCATCGTGGGGATGTGGGGACATGGGGACCCATCATGGGGATGTGGGGATGTGGGGGGACATGGGGACATGGGGACCCATCATGGGGATGTGGGGATGTGGGGACCCATCATGGGGATGTGGGGATCCATCATGGGGATGTGGGGACATGGGGACCCTCCATGGGGTCGTAGAAATCCATCGTGGGGATGTGGGGGGACATGGGGACGTGGAGACCCACCGCAGGAATGTGGGGACATGGGGACCCATCATGGGGTTATGGGGATCCATCATGGGGACATGGCGATCCATCATGGGGACATGGGGATCCACCATGGGGATGCGGGGACGTGGGGAGCCATAATGGGGTCATAGGGATCCATCATGGGGATGTGGGGACATGGGGACCCATCATGGGGTCATGGGGATCCATCATGGGGATGTGGGGACATGGGGACCCATCATGGGGATGTGGGGATGTGGGGAGACATCATGGGGTCACAGGGATCCACCATGGGGATGTGGGGACATGGGGACCCATGATGGGGTTATAGGGATCCATCATGGGGATGTGGGGACCCATCATGGGGTCAAAGGGATCCACCATGGGGATGTGGGGACATGGGGAGCCATTATGGGGTCATAGGGATCCACCGTGGGGATGTGGGGAGCCATCATGGGGATGTGGGGACGTGGAGACCCTCCCTAGGAACATGGGGACATGGAGATTCATTATGGGGACGTGAAGACCCATCATGGGGACATGGGGATGTGGGGGGTCCCACCATGGGGTTGTGGGGATATGGGGACCCATCATGGGGACATGGGACCCTCCCTGGGGACACGGGGATCCATCATAGAGACATGGGGACGTGGGGATCCTCCCTGGGGTTGTGGGGACGTGGGGACCCTCCATGGGGATACAGGGACATGAGGACCCTCCATGGAGTTGTGGGGACATGGAGACCCATCATGGGGACATGGGGATGTGGGGGGACCCACCATGGGGGCACGGGGATGTGGGGACCCTCTATGGGGTTGTGGGGATATGGGGTCCCATCATGGGGACATGGGACCCTTCATGGGGACATGGGGACGTGGGGATCCATCATGGGGACGTGGAGACCCATCATGGGGATGTGGGACCCTCCATGGGGACACGGGGACATGGGGATCCATCATAGGGACATGGGGATGTGGGGACCCTCTCTGGGGTTGTGGGGACATGGGGACCCACCATGGGGACGTGGGGACCCTCCATAGGGACACAGGGACGTGGGGACGTGGGGACCCTCCATGGAGTTGTGGGGATATGGGGATCCATCATGGGGACATGGAGACCCATTATGGGGACATGGGGACATAGGGACCCTCCCTGGGGTTGTGGGGACATGGGGACCCTCCATGGGGACACAGGGATGTGGGGACCCTCCATGGAGTTGTGGGGACATGGGGATCCATCATGGGAACATGGGGACGTGGAGACCCTCTATGGGGTTGTGGGGATATGGGGTCCCATCATGGGGACATGGGACCCTCCATGGGGACATGGGGACGTGGGGATCCATCACGGGGACATGGGGACGTGGAGACCCCCCCTGGGGACACGTGGACCCACCAAGTGGACGTGGGGACCCTCCGTGAGGATGTGGGGACATGGGGACAAGGTGGGGGGGAACCCAAAGATGTGACACGGGGACGCACGCTGTGACCTCGGGGGTGGCAACAAGGAGCACGATGGGGTCGGAAGGATACGGGGTGCTGGGATACGGGATTGTGGGGGTCGGGGGGAGGAGGGGGGGGTGACATTGGGGGGGGGGTGACATGGGACACTCATGGCCCTACCTTAACGAGGAGGAACTTCTGCATGGGTTCGTACCACTGCAGCAGCACCACGCCAGCATCCAGAGCCCCACACAGGTAATGGCACCCCGTGTGCGCGTTGCGGGCTGGGGGGGGGGGGGATGCTGTCACCTGGGCCCCCCCAAATGTGTTGTCCCCCCCCTGTGTCCCCCCCCCCCCCCCCCCCCGACCTCTGTGCCCCTCACTCACCCACACAGCACGTCCGGCAGCCTTTGGTGTCGGGGATTTTGGTGGAGGTGACGTTTTTCCTGTGGGGTGGGGGGCAATGGGGTACCGTCATGTCCCACCTGGACCCCCCCCCCCATCTCACAGTTTTGCCCCAAAAGTTTTGGGGGGGGAGCACCCCAAGGTTGGGGTCACCTCCAGGGCTGGGGGCTGGGGTCCAGCCCAGTGCTCTTGCAGGGAGATGAGGGGCTGGGGGTCCGGGGATTGGGAGGTGCTGGGGGTTGGGGTTGGGGTCCTTCCCCCCCCAGGATCAGGGATTGGGGGTTCGGGGATTGGGAGGTGCTGGGGTTTGGGGTTGGGGTGCATCCCCCCCCCCCCCAGGATCAGGGATTGGGGGTTTGGGGATTGGGAGGTGCTGAGGTTTGGGGTTGGGGTGTGTGTCCCCCCCCCAGGATCAGGGATTGGGGGTCTGGGGATTGGGAGGTGCTGGGGTTTGGGGTTGGGGTCCCCCCCCAGGATCAGGGATTGGGGGTTCGGGGATTGGGAGGTGCTGGGGTTTGGGGTTGGGGTCCCCCCCCAGGATCAGGGATTGGGGGTTGGGGGTTGGGGGGGTGGTGGGGTTGGGGGGTGGGGGGTGGGTCCCCCCCCCAGGATCAGGGATTGGGGGTCTGGGGATTGGGAGGTGCTGGGGTTTGGGGTTGGGGTCCCCCCCCAGGATCAGGGATTGGGGGTCCGGGGATTGGGAGGTGCTGGGGTTTGGGGTTGGGGTGTGTCCCCCCCCAGGATCAGGGATTGGGGGTTCAGGGATTGGGAGGTGCTGGGGTTTGGGGTTGGGGTGTGTCCCCCCCCAGGATCAGGGATTGGGGGTCCAGGGATTGGGAGGTGCTGGGGTTTGGGGTTGGGGTGCGTCGTCCCCCCCCAGGATCAGGGATTGGGGGTTCGGGGATTGAGGGGCTTTTGGGGTGGGGTCCAGTAAGGGGTGGGGGTTCAGAATTGGGGCATATTTGGGGTGGGTGCCCCTCCAAGAATGGGGCTGTGGGTGTGAGGGTGGGGGTCTCCCTCCAGGATCCCGATTTGAGGGATTGGGGCAATATTTGGGGGGGTGGGGGGGGGGGTCCCATACCTGGGCAGCAGGCGGTGGGGGGAGAGGTGACCCCCGGGGCGCTGCTCCCTCCTGCTCTGCTCACAGAGGCCCAGCAGGCTGTGCGAGTACAGCTGGGGGGTCTTCCCTATGGGGCGAGGTTGGGGGTCAGCGGACAACGGGACCCCCAGCACCCCCCCAAATCCCAAAACTCACCCGACACCGACATGAGGACGTTCCCAATGATGTAGAGCCAGGAGGTGCGGCTGTGGTAGAGCTGGAGGAGAAGGGTGGGGGTGTCAGGGCAGGAGGTGAGACCCCCCCCCACACACACCCCCTCATCTCCCCCCCTCCCCCCCATGTTCCCCAGACCCCCCCCAGACCCACCAGCTCCAGCGTGGCCTCGCGTTCGCTCTGATTCAGGGTGAAGATCCCCTCCTCGGCACCCAGGATGAGGTGGGGGTCTGTGGAGGGGGGGGGGGTCAGAGGATGTCCCCACTGTCCCCCCCCCCAAAAGCTCCAGTGTGACCCCATTATTCCCAGCCCCCCCCTCCCCCTCCCCAAATCCCCCATCCCCACCTTGGGTGCTGGGGTGCGTCCAAGTGGCGGTGGCTGTCACATGCAGGGGACACCCATCAAACACCTTCCTGAATAGAGATCTGTCCTGTGGGGGGGGGGGGGGGGACACACGACGATGGGGGGGGGGGTGAGAGAACAGCAGGGATGGTGGGGAGGGGGGGGCAATGTGGGGGGGGGGGTTATAAGTCTCACCTTCCGGCTCTTCTCCATTTTGGGGGGCAGCTGGGGACGGTCTTCGCTGTACAGCATGGGGTCTGGGGGGGTGGGGGTTGGGGTGGGGGGGGGAGGCAGTCAGTTTGGGGAGTAGGATTGGAGGTGGGGGGGCACGAGGTGATTATCAGCATGTGTTCCCCCCCCCCCCAAAAAATAAAGATGCTCTGTCCTACCTGAGCTGGCAGACAGCGCTGTCCCTTGGGTGGAAGCTGGGGGTCTCAGCCCCCCCACGGGGCCGCTGGCGCATCGTACCAGGGCTGGGGGGGGGGGCTGCTCTAGGAAATGCCCCCTCGGGCGTCGTGGGAGGGGGTCCTCGGGGGGGGCTTCAGCAGAGCCGGTGCGGAATTTGGGCTGTAATGGTGTGGGGGGGGGGGGGGGGGGAGGGGGAAGGAGGGGGGATGTGGGGTCAGTTGTGGGGTGGGGGGACAAAACGGGGGAAGCGCGGCCACACGGATGGAGGGGGGGGGTCTCACCTTGGGGGGCAGCGGGGGGGGCACGTCGGCAGGCAGCGAAGTGCTGGGAGAGTGGGGGGAGAGCGAGGCTGTGAGCAGAGTGGGGGGCACAGGGGGGGGGGACGGGGGGGGTCCCGGCTTTTAGGGAGGGGATTGGGGGTCAGGGATGTCCCCAAATGAACCTGTTGGTGTCACAGCGGGTCGGTCTGTGGGGGGGAGAGAGAAAGGGGTGAGGGGGGGGGGTCAGAGGGGGGGTCGTGAGGATGGGGGAGGGGGGAGGCACAAATTAGGGGGTGTCTGACCCCATCCTGCAGGGAGCCAACAGCCTCAACAATGACAGCGGGGAGGTGAAGCTGGGTGAGTGATGGGGGAGCAGGGGGGGGGCAAAAAAGGGGGCTGGGGGGGGAAATGATGGAGATGGGGGTGGGGGGGGGGACACGACAAAAATGGGGAAAGGGGAGGAGGCAAAAGGGCTGCAGGGATTGGGGGGAGCAGGTGGGGAAGTGGGGGGCTCAGGGGGGAACTGGGGGGGTCTCAGAGGGGCTGGGGGGCAATTGGGGATTTGGAAATGGGGAGCTGGGGAGTGAGAAGGGATGGGGGGGTTAAATATTGGGGGGATACTGGGTGGGATGGGGGGGTAAGGAGGAAATGGGGAGGGGGCTCTGGGAGGAACTGGGGGGGGCACTGGGAGGGATGGGGGCCGAGAGCATGGAATTGGGGGACTGAGGTGGGGGGCAGTGGGAAGAATGGGGGGCACTGGGGGGGAGCTGGGGTTTGGAATTGGGGACGCTGGGTGGAACTGGGAGCACTGGGAAGGACGGGGGGGGCACTGGGGGGGCAGTAGGGGATGAAGGGGGGGGAAATGAGGAACTGGGGGCTGCTGGGGGCATCGGGGTGCGGGATCACAAATGTGTGGGTTCTGCCCCTTCTGGGGGGGGGCAATGGGGGGGGGGGAGGCTCTGTGTCCAGGTGGGCTGCAGGACCCCATCTCTCTGCCCGCCCCCCACCCCCAGTGGGAGGGGGGAACATGGGAATTGTTGGGGGGGGGTCACTGCAGGGCTACCTACATGTCAACGTCGTCGTAGTCGTCCTCAGAATCCGACGCATCGGCGCTGCGAGCAGTGAGCTGTGAGTCTGTGCCCCCCCCCCCAAATCCTGTGACCCCCCCCCTAAATCTTGTGAACCCCCCCCCCCCCCACATCCCCCTCCTCCCCATTCCAATGTTCTCACCGTGCGCTGCCCTCGGAGCCCCCTCCCCTCTGACCACCGCTGAGCATTGCTGATGGCACCTGGGGGGACAGGGCTGGGTTGAGGGGGGGGCACACAAACAAAGACCCCCATCCACCCCCCCAGGAGCCCCCCCCTTAGACCCCATGGGGGTCCCACGTACCGCCAGGCCGCCCTCCTTTCGCCAGCACGGGGTTCTGCTGGGGGGGTGCACTGCGGAGACAGCAGACGGTGAGGGGGGGGGGGGAGGAAACACACGTGGGGGTCTTTGGGGGATATGGGGACGTTGTGGGGGGGGTTCAGGGGGGGGTCACATACATTCCAGGTCGGCATCGCAGCGCCCACCAGGGGGGGGGCGGTGGGTTGAGTGGATCCGGCGGGGCACGGGGGGGGGCAGCTGCCAGGAATGACAAGGAAGTGTCCCCCCCCATTCCTCCCAGTGCCCCCCCCCAAATCCTTCCCAGTGCTCCCAGTTCCACCCCAGTCCCCAATTCCAAGCCCCCAATGCCCCCCCCCCCGTTCCTCCCAGTGCCCCCCAGCACCCACCTCAGTCCCCCAGTTCCATATTCTCACCCCCCCCCATCCCTCCCAGTGCCCCCCCCCCCCATCATCTTCAGGGTGAAAGATCCCCCTCCTCAGCACCCAAGATGAGGTGGGGGTCTGTGGGGGGGGGGATGCTCAGGAGAATGACCCCACTGCCCCCCCCCCCATCGCTCCAGTGCGTTCCCAACCCCCCCATTCCCCCCAGAGCCCCCTCCCCATTCCCTCCTTACCCCCCCCCCAATCCCACCCAATTCCCCCTCCCCAATGCCCTCCCGTTCTCTAACCTCACACCCCCAGCCCCCACCTCAGTCCATCCCAGTGCTTTCAGCCCCCTCCTCTCCTCGACCCCCCCCCCCCCCCTCCCCACTGCCCCCCCCAAACCCCCTCCCCACCTCGGGCTCCTCCTCATCGGGGTCGCAGCCCCCCAGCCCCCTCTCGGGGTCGTGCACCCTCTCCAGCAGCTCCAGGGTGAGGGTCCGGCTCAGCCCCGGTTGGGCCACAAACTGATGCTGGGGGGGGGGGTTGGGGGGGAGAAAGAGGTGCCATAAGGATACGGTTGGGGGGGGGGGGGGTCCGGTGGGGTATTTTTTTATGGGGGGGAGGGGGGGTGGTCCTTACGCTGAGCATTTTGGTGGCACTCGGCCGCTTTTTGGGGTTCTTGGTGAGGGTCACCTTGACGAAGTTGTGGAAGGCGGGGGTCCTGCAGGAGGGGTCACGGTGTGAGGGGGGGGGGGGTCGCTGCCACGTGGCTGAGAGGGGTCCCCAGTGCGTGCCCCCCCCCCCCCCGCATCCCCACACTCACCATTTGGCTTTATCCTTCAGCTTGGGGGGTTGATACCCGCTTTTGGACATCAGGAAAAGCACTCTGCAAAGGGGGGGGGGGTGGCAAGGAGGATGGGGATGTGATTGCAGCCTCATTGCTGGGGAGGGGGGGGGGCTGGAGAGGGTCCGGGGGGGGGGGGGGGGAGGAGCACACCTTAGGGGGTGTACATCGAACAGGGGGGGCTGCAGCTCCGCCAGCTCCACCGCAGTGATGCCCACCGACCAGACGTCGCACAGCTCGTTGTAACCCCCCTTCAGCTCCACCGCCGCCACCTCGGGGGCCATCCTAAAGGGGTGGGGGGGGGGGAGGGGGGGCAGTGAAGGATGGACCCCCCACCACCACCACCACCCAACCCTTCCTATGGAAAGCAGCCCCCCCCCCTACCAGTATGGGGTGCCGATGAAGGACATTCGCCGGGCGAAGGTGGCACTGATTTGCGCCGCGATCCCAAAATCGGCTGTGGGGTGGGGGAAAAGGGGGGGGTCAGGGAGGGGGGGGGGGGCAGAGAGATGGGATCCTGCAGCCCACCTGGACACAGAACCCCCCCCCTATAACTCCTCGTTGCCCCCCCCCGCCCCCCCAGAAGGGGCAGAACCCACACATTTGTGATCCCGCACCCCGATGCCCCCAGCAGCCCCCAGTTCCCAATTTCCCCCCCCCTTCATCCCCTACTGCCCCCCCAGTGCCCCCCCCCCGTCCTTCCCAGTGCTCCCAGTTCCACCCAGCGTCCCCAATTCCAAACCCCAGCTCCCCCCCAATGCCCCCCATTCTTCCCACTGCCCCCCACCTCAGTCCCCCAATTCCATGCTCTCGGCCCCCATCCCTCCCAGTGCCCCCCCCCAGTTCCTCCCAGAGCCCCCTCCCCATTTCCTCCTTACCCCCCCCATCCTACCCAGTACCCCCCCAATATTTAACCCCCCCCAATCCCTTCTCACTCCCCAGCTCCCCATTTCCAAATCCCCAATTGCCCCCCAGCCCCTCTGAGACCCCCCCAGTTCCCCACTTGAGACCCCCACTTCCCCACCTGCTCCCCCCAATCCCTGCAGCCCTTTTGCCTCCTCCCCTTTCCCCATTTTTGTCGTGTCCCCCCCCCCCCATCTCCATCATTTCCCCCCCCAGCCCCCTTTTTTGCCCCCCCCCTGCTCCCCCATCACTCACCCAGCTTCACCTCCCCGCTGTCGTTGATGAGGATGTTGGCTCCCTGCAGCCACAGGATGGGGTCAGACACTCCCTAATTTTTGCCCCCCCCCCTCCTAATTTATTCTCCACGAATTTGCACCCCTCCCCCCCCCCCAATTTGTGCCCCCCTTACCTTGATATCACGGTGGATCTTGCCCTGGCAATGCAGGTAGGACAGCCCCTGTGAGCAAAGAAAGGGGAGGGGGGGGATCAGCCTTTGCTATAGAGCTGAGGGGGGGGGTCCCCAAACCCTGTCCCCAAGGGAGGGGGGGTCACTCACTCACCTCCAGGGTCTCCCTGCACACATATGCGATCTGTGGCTCTGAGAGAGGTCCGGTCACTGAGGGGACAGAGGTAAAATTCAAGGGGGGAGGGATCCCAGGGTGCTGCCTCCCCCCCCCTTAAAGCCCCCCCCTCAATATATTTCTGTGCCACCTCCTACCATTGTAGATATCCTGCAAAGAGCCCCCACCACACAGCTCCATGCAGATCCACAGCTTGTTGCACCTGCACGGGCAGGAACGGGTTAATGGGGGTGGGTAGGAGGGGGGGGGGTCCAAAGGGTTTGGGTTTTTTTTTTTTTTGGGGGGGGGGGGTGGGGAAGCTGACCAGCTGTAGCTGCCAAAGTAGGCGACGATGTTGGGGTGCTGGCAGGAACGGATCATCAGGATCTCCTGCTGGATCGTGGTGCAGTCGTCGTCTTGGGGGGGGGGGGGAGGGGGAAAATAATGGATATTGGGGGGAAATTAAGGGGTCCTGGGGAGGAATAAGGGGCCCTGGGGAGGAATAAGGGGCCCTGGGGAATACTGGGGGGGGGGTTATGGGGTATTGAAAGGTATTATGGAGTGCTGTGGGGTTATGGAAAGGGAGCGGGGAGTATTAAAGGATGTGAGTGAGAAATTACGGGGGGGGGGGGTGATACAAAGGGGTGTGAGTGGGTCCTGGGGGGGCTATAAGGATCCTGGGGGAGGAATTACAGTATCCTGGGGGCGGATACTGGGGGGCATTAAGGCTAGAGCCCCCCCCCCACACACTCCCCCCTCCTCACCTGCTTCCATTTTGACCACCTTGATAGCAGCCAGCTCACCAGTGGCTTTGCTGCGGGCCTGGGGGGCAGCCAAGGGGGGGGTTAAAGTTGTGCTGGGCCCCCCGGTACCCTGTATTAATGCTCCAGCACCTCCCAGTAATCCCAGTGCCTCCCACTACCCCCCCCAACCCCCCCCCAGTGCCCCCATCGTGGGATGCAGCTGGCTGCAGAAGCGAGGTTGGGGCTCCTTGGGGACACAGATGCCATCAGGGAGGGAACTGAAAGTCCTTGGGGGGTGGGGGGGAACTGGGAAGAACCGGAGGGGGGGGGGGGGGAGGAACTAGGAGGCACCTGGACTCCATTTCACACAACTTCCCCCCCCCCCAGAGCACCGAGCGGGGATGCCCAACCCTCCCCATAACAGGGAGCCCCACGGGTGGCCACGTATGGAGGCCGCAGTGTGTTCCACCCCCCCCCTCCCACCTCCCCACCCTCCATGATTTTTGGGCCCTGGTCACCTTGAAAACGTCCCCATAGGTGCCCCCCCCAAGGCGTTGCAGCACCTCAAAATCTTCCTGGGGGTCGCGGGCGGCGATGCAGAGGAGCCGGGGGTCCATGATTGAGCCCCCCCCCCTCCCCAACCCGTGACCCCCCACCTTGGATGCCGGCAGCGGCGGCAGCGGCGGCGCGAAGCTGACGGCCCCCCCTAACCCCCCCCACCCCCCCCAGCTCCCCACAAGGCAGCGCGGCGGAAGGGGAAACTGAGGCACAACCCATGGGGACCTGGGCATCCGGGGGGGGCCTTCCCTTCCCTTCCCCCCCCCCCCCCTCCTGTGCCAAACCACAGAGCTGGAAGGGGAACCCCCCCACCCCCCCACCCCACCACCACCACCACCACCACCGAGGCGTTGCGAGGGCGGGGAGCAGCCAGGCCTCACGGGATCCCATTAAAACCCAATGTGCCACAACAACGACTTCCATCCCGTTTTCTCCCACTCCGGCTTCAGCTCAGCCCCGTTCACCCCCAGTGAGCCTCCAGTAAATCCCAGTACGGCTCCAGCACGGCGCAGCCTGGTTCTGGAACGTTCCCAGTACGGCTCTGTGTGCCCCCCCCCCCCTTCACTTTTCTCCCATTTATTCCCATCTGTCCCAGTGCGGCCTGCTCCATCCCAGGAAGCCTCACGCTGCCCAGCTGAGACCAGCGTGCCCCCCCTCCCACCCAGCCGCTTTTATTTCAATCCCCTCTGGGATGCGGGTGAGTTTTGACTTCGCTTTACCCCCATTTTAGCCCGTTTTTGCCCCATTTTGGCCCATTTTGGCTGAGTCAGGCCCAGCCCGGCGCACGCAGGCCGCAGCCACGTGCCACGACCGGAAGAGGGCGCCGCGAGCGGTGGGCGTGGCCTGGCACTGTGGGCGTGACCTTCCGGGGGTTTTTAGTGGGCGTGGCTTTGGCACTGTGGGCGTGGCCTGCCGGTTTACAAGCCTACCCGTGTGGGCGTGGCCTACCACTTTTGTGGGCGTAGCTTCGATATATGGGCGTGGTCTTGGCGTGTGGGCGTGGCATTCGGGTATATTCTCCTCCCCCCCCGGCCGATGATGGCGCTGCTTTTTCTTTCTGCGGCTGCGCAGTGCGTGTTTTCAACTCACTTTCCCATCATGCTTAGCGAGCGCCAGCGCCGGAAGCGGAAGTTGCCGCGGCCACCGGAAGCCGGCTCTTTCTCTTCCTTTCCGGTGGTTGAGGCTCCTCGCGTCATGGCGTTGTTTGAGCAGATGAGGGCCAACGTGGGCAAATTATTGCGGGGAATCGATCGGTACCGGCACCGGGGGAAGCGGGGGGGATGGCGGTGTGCGGGGCGGGCCTGGAGCCGGGGGTTGAGGCCTGAGATCGGGGCGTGGAGCCGGGAGTTGGGGGCTGCGGGAGGCCGAGGGAAGGGCTTCATGGAGGCCGAGTCGGTGCTTCTTTTCGGTGACTTGTTTTCTCTCTTTAGGTACAACCCCGAGAACCTGGCGACGTTGGAGCGTTACGTGGAGACGCAGGCTAAGGAGAATGCCTACGATCTGGAGGCCAACCTGGCTGTGCTGAAGCTGTGAGCAGGGCGGCAGGGGGGGGAGGTCGCTCCTTCTGCCCCCTCCCCCCTCATGACGGCCCCCTTTTTTCCCTTGTTGCTCTCCATTCCCCCCCCTTTTGTCCCCATGTTGCTCTTCATAACCCCCCCCTTTTTGTCCCTGTGTTGCTCTCCTTAACCCCCCCCTTTTACCTCTGTATTGCTCTCGTTAACTTCCCCCTCTTTTTGTCCCCATGTTGCTCTCCATAACCCCCCCCCGATTTGTCCCCATGTTCCTGTCCATAGCCCCCCTTTTTGTCCCCGTGTTGCTCTCCATAACCCTCCCCCCCTTTTTGTCCCTGTATTCCTCTCCATGACCCCCCCTTTTTGTCCCTGTATTCCTCTCCATGACCCCCCTTTTTGTCCCTGTATTCCTCTCCATAACCCCCCTTTTTGTCCCTGTATTCCTCTCCATGACCCCCCCTTTTTGTCCCTGTATTCCTCTCCATGACCCCCCCTTTTTGTCCCTGTATTCCTCTCTATATCACCCCCCCCTCACACACAGGTACCAGTTCAATCCCGCCTTCTTCCAGACCACGGTGACGGCGCAGATCCTGCTCAAGGCCCTCACCAACCTCCCCCACACCGACTTCACGCTTTGCAAGTGCATGATCGACCAGGCCCACGTATCCTCTCACTTCAAGGGGGTTTAAGGGCTGGGTGGGGGGCTTAGGAGCTGGCTGTGATGCTGAGCTGAGCCCAAACCCAGGTGTGTGTGTGGGGTGGTGGTTTTTAACATGGGGAATGGTTTTAAAGTGAGACAGGGGAGGTTTAGGTTGGATTTTAGGAGGGAGTTTTTCACACAGAGGGTGGTGAGGCATTGGAAGAGGTTGTTCATAGAGGTTGTGGATGCACCTGGAGGCATTCAAGGCCAGGCTGGATGTGGCTCTGGGCAGCCAGGGCTGCTGGTTGGTGACCCTGCACATAGCAGGGGGTTGAAATGAGATGAGCATTGTGGTCCTTTTCAATCCAGGCCATTCTATGAGTCTATGGGGGTCCGTATGGGGGATCTGTGTGTCCCTGTGTGTCTCTTGGCAGCCCTGCACACGGCAGGGGGTTGGAATTGGATGAGCTTCGTGGTGCTTTTCAATCCAGGCTATTCTATGAGCCTGTGGTGGGGGGTTCTGTGGGTCCCTGTGTGTCTCTTGGCAGCCCTGCACATAGCAGGGGGTTGGAACCGGATGATCATCGTGGTCCTTTTTAACCCAGGCCATTCTATGATTCTATGCTATGATTCTATGTAAGGATCTACCAGTGTACTCTGGGCCTTTCCAGAGCCATCCCACAGCTCCTCGTTGTGCTCCGTGCTGCTTTCCTTGTTCCTTCTGTGCCCTATTGTACAACAGCTCCACTCCAGTGTACTGTCAGTCTGCCCAAAGTTCTCCCAGAGCTCCTCACTGTGACCTGTGGTGCACCACTGTCTTCTTAATGTGCTTTATTAGACTGAAAAGAACTCACTGGAGTCCTCCCAAAGCTCTCCAGTGTGCTTTAGGACACCCTAGAAGTTCCCCAGAGCACCCTGGGCCACCGTTGGGTACCCTAACATAGCCTTGGTGGTGGTGCTTTGTCCCACTTTCAGCCCCATCCCTGCTACGTGGGGTTTGGAATGGATGCCCCATCCATCACCAGCAGGGATTTGGTGTGCGCCATCCCCCCCCACGATGGATGGCAGAGGTGAGGGATTTGAGGTGGGCTCATTTGTGGGTTTTTTTTTTTTCCCCTTGACACCCACGGCAGCAGGAGGAACGGCCCATCCGGCAGATCCTTTACCTGGGGGAGCTGCTGGAGACGTGCCATTTCCAATCCTTCTGGGTGAGTCTTCCAGGCTCTTGGTGGGGGTCGTTGGCACCGCGGGGGATGGAGGTGTTAACGATGCTTTGTCCCGCAGCAAGCTCTGGATGAAAACATGGAGCTGTTGGATGGCATCGCTGGCTTCGAAGACTCCGTCCGAAAATGTGAGGTGGCATCTGGGGGGAGGAGGTGGGGGGGGGTGGAAAGATGGGAGGGGGGAATGGGGGGAACGGGGGTGGGGAATGATGGGGAGGGGGGGAATGATGGGGGGAGAATGGGGGGTTTGGGTGTGGGGGATGATGGGGGGGGAAACGATGATGGGGGGGAATGGGGGGTTTGGGTGTGGGGGATGATGGGGCGGGGGCCACCAGGATGGGGGGGAATGGGGGGGTTTGGGTGGGGGGATGTGGGGGGGGAAACGATGATGGGGGGGAAACAATGATGGGGGGAACGATGGGAACGATGATGGGGGGGAATGATGGGGGGGAATGGGGGGTTTGGGTGTGGGGGATGATGGGGGGGGGAACGATGATGGGGGAATGATGATGGGGGGGAACGATGGGAACGATGATGGGGGGGAAACGATGATGGGGGGGGGGGGGGGGAAACGGGGGGGGGGGGGGGGATGGGGGGGGGGGGGGGGGGGGGGGAAACGATGGGAACGATGATGGGGGTGGGGGGGGGGGCTTTTTGGGAGTGTTTTAGGGCCAGGACTGACTCCAGGTTTCTCCCTGCAGTCATTTGCCACGTGGTGGGCATCACATACCAACACATTGACAGATGGCTGCTGGCTGAGATGCTGGGGGACCTCTCAGGTACAGGGGGGGCAGGGGGGGACATCAGGTGACAGAGGGGTGACGCGGTGCTCTGGTTGCCCTGTTTTTTTTTTTTTTTCCCCCCCCCTCAGAGGCACAGCTGAAGGTTTGGATGAGTAAATACGGCTGGACGGAGCCGGAACCTGGCAAGGTGTTCATTTGCAATCAGGAGGAGAGCATCAAACCCAAAAACATCGTGGAGAAAATCGACTTTGACAGTGGGTGCAGGGGGGGGCAGTGGGAAGGGAGGGGGGGCACGCAGAAATCACAGCCTGCTGCTGACCCCCCCCCTCAAATCTTCCTCCAGGTGTCTCCAGCATCATGGCCTCGTCGCTCTGAACCAACCCCCCGCATCCTCATTAACACGGCGGATTTTAATTGTCTCGGAGTAAAGAGAGAAACTTTTCCAGTGTGCTGTGGGGTGGCCTGACTTGGGGGTGGGGGGGGCAGCGCCCTCATGAATATTCATACGGCAATTATGCATAATAACTGAGCGGGATGTTATGCGTAATGATTAGGAGGTGTTGGTTCAACAGCCATGCTCATCAGGGCTCATTAATTGGCTAATAATTAGATCACAGGGGTGGTGGATATAAAAGCTCATTAATGCTAACGTGATCATTTCAGTAATTGAATGATGAGAGGTTGGGGGGGGGGGGGGCTTGATGTTGCTCATTATTATTAATGAGCAGGGAGCTGCTTATTAATATCAATGACCCTGGGCTCATTAAATACGTTACAATTAGTAGATGAGAACGCACACAAGAGCTCGCTAATTGCATAATTGGTGGTGGGGGGGGGATGTTAATATTCACACGAGCTGAGTGTGGGCTCATTAATATTAATAAGGGGGCGCTGCAAAGCCCGCGCATCCTGTCTCATGAATATTAATGAAGGGAAGTGGCAGGGGCGCGGGGAGGGCGCTGCCTCTGTGGGCGTGGCTTTGAGGCGGGGCGGGGCCTGTGTGGTGGGCGGGGCCCGTGTAGTGGGCGGGGCTTTGAGGTGGGGCCCGTGTAGTGGGCGTGGCTTTGAGGTGGGGCGGGGCCCGTGTAGTGGGCGGGGCTTTGAGGTGGGGCGTAGTCTCTAGCAGGCGTGGCTTTGAGGTGGGGCGGGGCTTGTGTACTGGGCGTGGCTTCGTGGTGGGCGGAGTCTCGCGTGGGCGCGTCGCGCATGCGCAGTGCGGGAGGGCGCAGTGCCGTCGGCGCGGCGGTGGGAGAGGAGCGCAGCGGAGCGCCATGGTGGATTATCACAGCGCCGGGCAGCCTTACCACTACGGTGGGAACGGGCCGGGCCCTAACGGCGATTACATGGCCCAGGAAGACGACTGGGACCGGGATCTGCTGCTCGATCCCGCCTGGGAGAAGCAGCAGAGGAAGGTGGGGTTGGGTGGGGGGCTGAGGCCTGGGGAGGGGAAAGGAGGGGGGGGGGGGGATGCTGGGAGGAGGCCCTGGGGGGATGTGGGGGAATGGAGGCCTGGGGGAGGGTCCTGAGGGGGTAGGGGGGGGGTTGGGGAGCTTTGGTGATAGAGAGCTTGGGGGGGGTCTGGGGGTCGTGGGGGGGTGTTTGGGGAATGTGGGATGAGAGCTGAGGGTGGAGGGCTGGGGGTTTGGGGGCTGGGGGGTCTTTGGGGGGGCTGAGCTGGGGGGGTCTGTGGGGGGGAGTCTGGGGGGTCTTGGGGGGTTTGGGGAGCTCTGGTGATAGAGAGTTGAGGTGGGGGGGCTGAGCTTGGGGGGGTCTGTGGGGGAATGGAGGCCTGGGGGGAGGTCTTAGGGGGGGTCCTGGGGAGCTCTGGTGATAGAGAGTTGAGGTGGGGGGGCTGAGCTTGGGGGGGGGTCTGTGGGGGAATGGAGGCTTGGGGGGGTCTTAGGGGGGGCCTGGGGGGTTTGGGGAGCTCTGGTGATAGAGAGTTGAGGTGAGGAGGCTGAGCTTGGGGGGGGTCAGTGGGGGAATGGAGGCCTGGGGGGGTCCTGAGGGGTTGGGGGGAGGTTTGGGAAGCTCTGGTGGTAAAGAGCTGAAGTGGGGGGCTGCGGGGGGCTCTGAGGGAACACAGGACCTGGGGGAGGGGGGGGCGGTGCTGAGGGCATGCGGAGGGTCCGGGGGGGGGTCTGAGCTGTGTGGGGGGCTGAGATTGGGGCAGGGGGCTCTGAGGGGTGGGGTGAGGGGGTTGTCTGAATGGGCTTCGTTCCCCTGAGCCCAAAACCTTTGGGAGTGCAGAACTGAGTGTGAGGAGATGGGGGTGGGGGGGGAGATCCGCTGTGGGCACAGGAATGGGGAAATGCAAAGGGATGAAAGGGCACTGGGGGGGAGGGGGAGGAGGAGGAGGAGGAGGAGGAGGAAGGCTCTCAGCTGCTGCACGGCGTGGGGATCGCTGCTCCCCATCCCGTTCCCCTCTCCTGTAACTGTTTGGGGTCCGCTGGCAGCAGGTGACCATCTGCTATTTGGTTTAATTACCTTAATTACGGGAGTGCTGGGGAGGGAGCTGGGAGTACAGCAGGAGCAAAAGGCACTGCGTGGAGGTGGAGGAGTCGTCGGATGGCGGGGAGGTGGAGCTGACACCGGCCGTGTGTTTGTCTGACATGGGAGCTCGGCGGCACCGCCATGTTCCCCTACCCCTACTTGGGTGTCACCCCGCTCAGGTATCACCGTCCTGCTTTCCTGTACCCCTCGTCTGGGTGTTGCCACACCTGTACGACACCTATGGAGGCTTAGGAATGTTGCGTTCCGTGCCCTGTTGCTGCAGTGACGTTGTGGAATGGCACAGAGGGTGTGCCGGGCGTCCTCCTCCCTTCAACGCCTGGCAGCGGCTGTGGGTGAGGCAGGCTTGGGGTTGGAACAGCTTTTTCTTGCTGTTTTTGGTGCCGTGGCACAAACCTGACTGACCCACGTTGGGGTTGGAGGGCCGGCAGTGGGGCAGCTTTGGGGTCCAGCGCCCTGCAAATATCACACAGTGCTGCATCCGTGGGGTGATGAACCCGTGGGATCCATAGGATTTCAGTGATGATGAACCCATAGGATCCATAGGATTTCTCTCCGCTGATCCCGCAGCGGTGATGGTGAACCCATAGGATCCATAGGATTTCTCTCCGCTGATCCCACAGCGGTGATGGTGAACCCATAGGATCCATAGGATTTCTCTCCGCTGATCCCGCAGCGGTGATGGTGAACCCATAGGATCCATAGGATTTCTCTCCGCTGATCCCGCAGCGGTGATGGTGAACCCATAGGATCCATAGGATTTCTCTCCGCTGATCCCACAGCGGTGAGATGAGATGTTTGGACAGAGCTCTGTTACCCACGCAGCTCTGTTTGGTCACAGAAGCACCGGAGCATCGCGGGTGTGAAGCAGGACCTTCCCCCCCCCCATCTCCATCTGCACCGATTTGCCTTTTTTTGGGAGCGTTTCCAATCTCTCCTTCACCACCCCCCCCCTCCCTTTGCACGGTTTGGGCTGAGATGCGAAACGCCGAGGCTTTTCCCTTATAAAGAAGGCAGAGCAGGCAGCTTTTCACGTGCTCAATGGGGACGTGGGGCAGCGCGGTGCTGCCGTCCCGCCGTTGGAATGTGTCCCATCCCCGGGGTTCCACGCTGGAATCCCAACTATGTGGCTAAAGAACTCTGGCTGCATCCTCTGCCTTCCCAAACACACACAGACGCGGATCGGAGCCAGGATGTGGCCCTAAATAGCTCTGTGTGTTTCCGGCTGCTTCCGAATGTTGGGACTGGGAAAGGAGCGGCGTAAATTGGGTGTCCTTGGGCGAGCGGGGCTGGTAACGAGGCTCGCTAATGAGCTGTGGTAACGAGGCGCGGTAATGAGCGTGCCTTGGGAGAAGGATGAGCTGAGTTTGGATTCAGGAGGCTGGCGATGCTCTTGGCTCGCTGTGGGGCTGCCCCATGTCCTCTCTGGGTAAATAGATGCCCATAGGGGGTCCTGCGGAGGGGCTGGGGGTGGGGAGGGTGCATCTCTGTGCCTCCGAGGGAGCACGGCTGTGATGGGGGCTGTGATGGGGGCTGTGATGGGGCTCTGCCCCACGCCCTGGGGGGCAGTGGGATCGCGTGCTCCACAAGCGGCTGCAGCCTGGATTCTTGGTTCCCCTCCAAAGCCAAACATCCGGCCCTGAGAGCTCTCCGTGTCTGAGCAAAACATGGTGAGCCCTCGGCTCCTGGAAGCACCTCGGGGACGTCACCGGGCCTTTTTTTTGGGGGAAAATCTGATGGCTGGAGGTGGTTGAGGTCACACGTGGGGCCTGGGACCCTCAGGTGGTGGGGAGCAGCCAGCCTGCAGTGGGGATGGACGTTGGGGGGTCTTTGGGATCCCTCCCAACCCAACCATTCCGTGGTTCTCTGTTCTCAAAGGTGCCTCCCAACCTGGCTGTTTTGTGGCTGCTCCTTGAGCCTCTGCACTGATGGGGAATGGAGGCTGTGCTTCAGAAAGCAGAATTTAGGGTTGCAGGGAGCCCTAAAGATCACAGAACCAGATGGTTGGGTTGGAGGGAGCCCTAAAGATCACAGAACCAGATGGTTGGGTTGCAGGGAACCCTGAAGATCACAGAACCACAGGATGGTTGGGTTGCAGGGAACCCTGAAGATCACAGAACCAGATGGTTGGGTTGGAGGGAACCCTAAAGATCACAGAACCAGATGGTTGGGTTGGAGGGAACCCTAAAGATCACAGAACCAGATGGTTGGGTTGCAGGGAACCCTAAAGATCACAGAACCAGATGGTTGGGCAGGAAGGGACCTTCCAGGTCGTTCTGCTCCTGTTCATCAGCTCCTGTCAGTACTGGGGGGCAGCAGAAAGGTCTCCCCTAAACTTTCTGCACCACCCTCAGCCCGTCCCCACGACGTTGCTGCTCCGTCCCATGGATTTTCAGCCTCGAGCGCATGGCTGAATTGATCCCACTGCCTCCCTGCTGGGGTTGCCTTGTTTCCCGTGACCCAACGGGACAACCTGCAGCACCATCAGCTGACTTTCAGCTGCAGAAACGTTCTGCTGGACGGCCCTACATCAGGGAAGCACCGCAGTGCAGCTCGTTGTCCCCATCGTGGTGCAAGGTGTGCCTGACAGGAATGCGGGTCCGCCCTGCGCCGCTGCCCTGACTCAGCCTCTTATCACCCGCTTGGTTTCTGTCGGGTTTCTGGCTTGGAGCACAGCCAGCATCATCTCAGGGCCCTCTGGGATCCTGGGGGGCAGCCGTGGGATCCCACATCCCCTACAGCATCGCCAGGTGAGGTCAGCGGGATCCCGCATCCCCTACAGCATCGCCAGGTGAGCTCGGCGCTGCCCGCCTCCCCCTGACCCTGCTCCTCCTCCTCTTCCTCCTCCTCCTCCTTTTCTTCCTCCTCCTCCTCCTCCTCCTTGCGCTGCAGACCTAATAAGGGCAAAGAATGAGGGGAATCTCGGCCCCGTCGGCCGCTTCCCAGTTTGTCCTCTTCCCAGTAGCACCAAATGGAGGGGAGAAAACAACGAGCGGCCGCAGCCAGGAGCTGGGATTCACTGCTGCGTTGGGTGTGCGACGGAGCTGCTGGTTCATCCACTGCTCTTCTTTGGGAAACACTCATTGCTCCCATTTCTGCCCCAAAACAAGCAGATAACGGGGCGGCGCGGGCCGTCAGGTGGCTCATTAACGGCTGGTCATTAATGATGGTGTGGAGGAACGCTCCGCGCTCCCTGCGGGGCGTTGTTTGGTTCTCCAGGACATCTCAGAGCGGCCGATAACGATTTCCTGCCTTAACGAACTTCCTGCCCGGCCGAGGACAATGCAGGTGACACTGCCAAGGGAGGAGTCGTCCCCCCCCTCCCCACATACACAGCACAACCCCACGCTTCGTCATCCCAAAAACAAAAGTCCGGATTGGAAAAAAAAAAAAAAAACGTCGTTCGGACCCAAAATCGACGCGCTAAAATGAAAGCCTGGTTCTGAACGGAGGTGATCCCTGAGCCCATGGAAACACACGGATTCGGTGGCTGCCCCACGGCCGTCCCCACACCAGTGGGCTCTGAAGATCGGCGGGGGGCTGCCCTGCAGCTCGAGGTGCTCGGAGGGGCCGCCGCTTCCTCCCAACAAAGGCGGCTTTGATACAATGCCTGGAAAGCATTTCGGCAGCGCCTCCGTGGGAAGGAAATTCCAACAGCAGATGTGGAATATCCTTTTTTAGGAACTTTTTGATTCGGAACATATTGCTATTCCTTCAGCAGGCCAGCCCCGTGCCCCGTCCCCACGCCGGCTCAGCAGATGGGTGCAAAGCATCTCCGTGCTCCGCTCGTGCCGCAGAAGCTTCGGTGCCCCAAAGATCCCGACGCAGGCCGTGCTGAGCTCCTTATCTCCCTTCCTGCGGTTCAAGGCTCGCCGTGCGGCACCCAGCAAAGCACCAGCCGTGTGGCTCTGCAGTCACGCAGCCCAGCTCTGCTCCCACAACCCAGCGGCGCTGCGCTCCGCTGCTCCTTCAGCCCCGATGCCCTGCGTTGTGCCGAGCGGCAGCAGCGACAGCAGCAGCAGGAGATTGATTGCAGTTGGAAGGAGCTCCCCACTCTTTTGAGGAAAGGAGCTCCTGGCGAGGCCGTTAACGGGCTTTTAATTACCTTCTGCTCTTGGCAGCTATTTTTAACCCACCGGGTGGGCACGGGGCCGTCGCGGCGTCGTGTTGGCACGGCTGCGCTCTGCGGGAGCAGCTCCTGCGGGCTGGCAGCAATTTGGAGGGCTGATGGAGAACGCAGCGCCCGGCACGTCCTGCGCTCAGCATCCTCAGCCCCACCTGCCAGACGGAGTGGAAAAACCTCAGGGTTTGTTCCCGTTTGGGGCCGTTCTTATTTTAGCACGATGGGATCGATGGGATTCCACTCCTGCTGCTTGTTTTCCGCCGTCCCACCCCGCCGTGTTTGGGGCCGTCCCGCCTGGCACTGCTTCCCCAGCAGACAGCCCAGGGCCACGCGATGGGTGTGGGGCTCTGAGAGCAGCACTGGTGCTGCTGGGTTTGCAGCCTCCTGCCCTTATACGGGCAGCACTGCTTTGCTTTGCACGGGAACGCCCAGGGGATGCGGCTCAGCCGTGCGCTCACCTCCCAGGAGGGGCCTTGGTATCACTGGATCCTTGCAGCCAACCCTCATGGAGCCTTCATTCAACCCTCATGGAGCCTTCATCCAACCCTCATGGAGCTAGCTGCCAGCCCTCATAGAGCCGTCATCCAACCCTCATGGATCCAACCTCCAACCCTCATGGATCCAACCTCCAACCCTCATGGATCCAACCTCCAACCCTCATGGATCCAACCTCCAACCCTCTTGGATCCAACCTCCAACCCTCTTGGATCCAACCTCCAAACCTCATGGATCCAACCTCCAACCCTCTTGGATCCTGCATCCAACCTTTATGGATCTGGCTTCCAAAGCTCATAGAGTCTTCATCCAACCCTCGTGGATCCAGCCTCCAACCCTCTTGGATCCTGCCTCCAATCTCATGGAGCCTTCATCCAGCCCTCATGGATCCTGCCTCCAACCTTTACGGATCCAGTCTCCAGCCCTCATGGAGCCTTCATCCAACCTTTAGGGATCTAGCCTCCAACCTTTATGGATCCAGCCTCCAACTTTTATGGATCCAGCCTCCAATCCTCTTGGATCCTGCCTCCATCCCTCATAGAGCCTTCATTCAACCCTCGTGGATCCAGCCTCCAGCCCTCATGGAGCCTGCATCCAACCTTTATGGATGCAGCCTCCAGCCCTCAGAGCCTTCATTCAACCCTCTTGAACCCTACCTCCAACCTTCATAGAGCCTTCATCCAACCTTTATGGATGCAGCTTCCAACCCTCATAGAGCCTTTGTCCAACCTTTATGGATTCTGCCTCCAATCTCATGGAGCCTTCATCCAACCTTTAGGGATCCAGCCTCCAGCCCTCTTGGATCCAGCCTCCAGCCCTCTTGGATCCAGCCTCCAGCCCTCTTGGATCCAGCCTCCAGCCCTCATAGAGCCTTCATCCAACCCTCTTGGATCCTGCCTCCAACCTTTATGGATCCAGTCTCCAGCCCTCTTGGATCCTGCATCCAACTTTTATGGATCCAGCCTCCAGTCCTCGTGGATCCTGCATCCAGCCTTCCTTCATGGATCCTGCATCCAACCCTCATAGAGCCTGCCTCCAACCCTTGTAGAGCCTTCGTCTAACCCCCCCTTGGATCCTGCCTCCGACCTTCATGGAGCTGCTGCCTGCCCAGGCCTTTATCAGCTGGCATCCAAGGCTTTCTGCAGCCACATCCCTGCTGAAGTCTGCTTCCAGCCCAAGCCTCCATAAAGCTGACTACCCGGCCTTTATAACACCAGATCCCTGCCCACATCTCTGCCTGTCAGCACCGCACCCTCTGCCCCACGGCCGTGCCCTTGGGCTTTGTGCAGGGAGGAGGAGGAAGAGGAGGAGGAGGAGGTGATGCTCCTGGCTCTGCTCTGAGCCCGGTGAAGCAGCAGGGTGGGATTCCTGCACTGCTGCTGTTGCCTGAACCTCTCTGTTACTGGGCTGCCACTGTGTTCAGCACTGCAGAACCTCAGCTCAGTGCCCACCACCCTCCTGGGAGGGGCTGCACTGCTTTCCATGCCAGGAAAGTCCCACCCTGGGATCAGCATCGCTCCTCATCCGTAATTAGCTAACGAGCGGAGCTCAGGGGAGTCCCGTGAGCAAACACCAGGCAGGGTCCGTCCGTCCGTCCCCCCCCCCCCCCGTGAGCCTCCTGCAATCTGGGAGCTGGGAAACCTGAGCTGATTATCAGCCAGCTCCTCATGGTGCTAACGAGGCGCTTGCGTAACGAGGCGGCTGGGCGCTAATTCTGCTGCGCTCAGCGGGGCACTGGGAGGGCAGCGGCCGTCCGACCTCAGTGCGACTCTGTGCTCAGCTCTGCTCCGTCCCTGGGAAGTTCTGATGGATCTTAAAGGGATTCTTATCAGACAGACATCGGGAGCATCCAGCTCGGTTGCAGCACGTCTCTTTAGGGTCACCAAGGGGTTCCTAGCAGGTGGGATTTGCACCCGGGGCAGATCTCAGCCGGCTTTGGGGAGCTCATCTGGGATGCTCAGTGCTCCTTTGGGGTCTGCGAAACCAACGGGGCTTCTGCAGGGATGCAGCACTGCTCCGGGTGACCCAGCTGTCCTGCTTGGGGTCAGCACTGCTGTGTCGGTGCTCATCTCATCCCACATCCCTCCAAGCATCCCCTGCTGTGCGGGGAGCTGCTTTTTGGGGCCGTTTCCACCTCTTTGGAACCTCCTTCCTCCCTCCACCCTCTGCTCTTTGATGCCAACCCCCAGCAGCGCCGGTGCCCCCCCATCCCAGACAGCCCTAAATCTGCTCCTGGCCCTGCTGCCTCGCTCCCCCCTGTCCTCGTCAGCCCCGCAGCTCGTTAAGAGCTGTCAGCATTCCCCGGCCGTGAGCTCAGCGCCGAACAAAGCGCCGTTCAGCCCCGGCTGGCTGCTGGGCAGTGGGAGTTGGGCACGTCGTGAGCTTTGCCCTCTAATTGCATTTCTCTCAAGCGCCGGGGGAGCTGCCATGTCCTGCAGCACTCAGCATTTACACCCTCAGAGGAAAGCTGTGAGCTCAGGCTGCAGCTCGTGGTCGGGTGAAGGCAGTGCTGCGAGCAGCAGGAAGCAGCTGCTCCTGCCGTGGCGTCGGGCTGCAAACAAACAGTGTGGGAAAGTGGGGTGAAGGGGTGGGAAAGGAGCCCAGGGGAAGCACGCAGGGTCTGCTCTGCTCTCAGCTCAGTGCTGTGACCTTCACCAGCTCCTGGGAGCAAATATTTGCTGCTGGGTGCTGGAATTCGTTCCTCGGTGCCAAGCAGGGCGACGTGCTGAGGTCCCTGGGGTGCAGCGCCGTGGCGTTGCCACCTTATGGGGTAACTGAGCTCTGAGTGTCCTCCCTGCAGACCTTCACAGCCTGGTGCAACTCCCACCTGCGGAAGGCCGGCACGCAGATCGAGAACATCGACGAGGACTTTCGTGATGGCCTGAAGCTGATGCTGCTCCTGGAGGTGATCTCAGGTGATGCTCCTTTGGGTTTTGTTTCTCGAGCGGCTGCACTCACCTAAAAAAAAAAAAAGAGTGCTGCCCTGTCCCACGGGTTCTTTCCTCTCTGTTTGTTGGCTTTTAACCCTCAACGAGAGCTGTAATCCTTTCTGCTTCTTCCATCCAGGGGAACGATTGCCAAAACCGGAGCGAGGGAAGATGAGGGTGCACAAAATCAACAACGTGAACAAAGCGCTCGATTTCATCGCCAGCAAAGGCGTCAAACTGGTGTCCATAGGAGCTGAGGGTGAGTCTGGGACACCCAAGGCGTGCTGCAGGTCGGGATACAGCCTGTCACAAACGCTGCCTGGTGGCCAAGAAGTCTGATGGGGCCTGGGGTGCATTGCACAAAGCACTTTTGCAAAGTGGCCAGAAGGTGAGGGTGGTGCTTTTCCCCCCTCTGCCTTGCAACGGGGAGGGAACAGCTGGGGCACTGCGCCCAGTGCAGGGCTCGTAGCACCCTGCAGCATCTCCTGGTGGGGGAAAGGATGAGAGCCCCGAGGAGGTTGAGGTGGAGAGGAGAAGGAGAGGGGCTCTGCTCAGCGCTGACTCAGGCAGGAGGTGCTGCATAGAGCTGTAAACACTGCAGGGAGTGCTGCGCAGGCGTCGGGTGCTGTGTTGGCACTCAGAGGGTAAAGGCTGTGAGGGGGACGGCTGTTCCAGGGACGCTGTTGCACAACCACAGTGCTGCAGGACGTGCCAGAAGAATCACAGGGTCACAGAATAGCCAGGGTTGGAAGGGACCTCAAGGGTTGGACCTCAAGGATCACGGAGCTCCAACCCCCTGCCACGTGCAGGGCCACCAACCTCCACATTTCACACCACACCAGGCTGCACAGGGCCCCATCCAACCTGGCCTTGAACACCTCCAGGGATGGACGGGGCATCCACAGCCTCTCTGGGCAGCTGTTCCAGCACCTCACCACTCTCACAGCAAACAACTTCCCCCTCACATCCAACTGAAATCTCCCCTCCCTCAACTTCAAGCCATTTCCCCTCGTCCTGCTGTTATCAACCCTTTCCAAGAGCTGACTCCCCTCCTGTCTGTAGGCTCCCTTTAGGTGCTGAAGGCTGCAACGATTCACCCCGCAGCCTTCTTTTCTCCAGGCTGAACAAGCCCAGCTCCCTCAGCCTGTCTCCATAGCAGAGGTGCTGCAGCCCCCTGCTCATCTTTGTGGCTCTCCTCTGGACCCTCTCCAACAGCTCCCTGTCTTTTTTGTCCTGGGGGCTCCAGACCTGGACACAGGTCCAGAAGCGCTGCCCCATGCTGAGCCTGGCTCCCACAGAGCCCATCTCCTTCAGGAAAAGGATCTGAAGGGGTTTGGTGGTCCTGTGGGGCTCATCAGGTGGGGATGTGGAGGAGCTGCCGTCGAGGACTGGGTCCAAACAAAGAGTTTTCCACGTCTGCATGGCTCCCAATCTCTGCCTGCCCTTCCCTCTGAGCCTCACCGAGTGTTGATAACAGCAGGGGAGATGTTATGGTTTGAAAGCAGCATTCCTGCCATTCGATGAGGATCACGCTCTGCCCAGCTGTGTCGGTTTTGTGCCAGCAAAGCAGAGCTGGGCTCAGCACCACCCAGCCTTCGCCCAGCACACCGTGCAGCCCTCGCCTCTCGTTCTCAATCAATCCAAAGCCAACAGCTGAGCTCTGAGCAACCATTTGTGCTGCACGGCCCCTCTGGCAGCAGCTCACCTCACCCAGCCAGTTTGGAAAGAGTCTGGCTGCATTGGTTGTGGCTTTGAAGTCTGTTCTGGGGAGCACTGCCTGTTCCTGAAACCACTGCGTGTCCCAACCGGTGCTGCGAGGGCGCGGTGCAGCAGATCCACCTGAGCCCATACGTCAGCTGCAGGCACTGTGGGTGTTGTGCAAGAGAGGAGAAATGTCCCATCTGCGTGGTGGGACCCTGAGCTCCCACCCCATCCCATCCCACTCCATCCCATCCCATCCAATCCCACTTCATCCCCCCCCATCCCACTCCACCCCATCCCACTCTACCCCATCCCACCCCATTCCACTCCCTCCCATCCCATCTCCATCCCCATCCCACCCCACCCCACCCCACTTCATCCCATCCCACCCCACCCCACTCCATCTCATCCCCATCTCCATCTCCATCCCCATTTCCATCCCCATCCCCCTCCATCCCATCCCCCTCCATCCCCATCCCCCTCCATCCCCACCCCATCCCCATCCCCACCCCATCTCCGTCTCCATCCCCACCCCATCTCCATCCTCACCCCCATCCCATCCCCATCCCCCTCCACCCCCATCTCCATCCCCACCCCCATCTCCATCCCCACCTCCATCCCACCCCATCCCGGGTGCCATGGGGTGGTCGCAGCCCCCCGCTGGGCTCTGGAGCATCTCAGGTTTCCCTGCTGTCCCTGCTCTGCTGTCCCAACAAAGTGTGGTTCTCTGACCCCATCCACGTGCAGCTGAAGCTCCGCTCTTCCTTTTCTCCTTCCAGAAATCGTCGATGGCAACGCTAAGATGACGCTGGGCATGATCTGGACCATCATCCTCCGATTTGCCATCCAGGACATCTCCGTGGAAGGTAAAGGCCTGCAGATTGCGTGCTTGTTTTTAAAGCGTGGCACAGGGGCTGATGGGCTGATCCCATCCTTTTGCAGAGACCTCGGCCAAGGAGGGGCTGCTGCTGTGGTGCCAGAGGAAGACGGCGCCCTACAAGAACGTCAACGTGCAGAACTTCCACATCAGGTGAGGGGCTCTCGCCGTGGCCCCGCTGCTGTGGCTGTGAGCTGCGTGCGGTGGGGCTGAAAGCAGCCAACCTTCTCTCCTGCAGCTGGAAGGACGGCCTTGCCTTCAACGCCTTGATCCACAGACACAGACCAGAGCTGATCGAGTACGACAAACTCAGGAAGGTAAAATGGGACGGTGGGCAGCTGGCAGTGGGGCAGCAGCTCCTCCTCTGCTTTTCTCTTGAGCTGTGAGCTGGAGGAGTGCTCTGCCCTCTGCTCAACCGCACCGGTGACCCCTTCAGCATCGCTCTCCTTGTGCAGGATGACCCGGTGACCAACCTGAACAACGCCTTCGAGGTGGCAGAGAAATACCTGGACATCCCCAAGATGTTGGACGCCGAGGGTAAGCTGCTCATCCACGCACAGCAAACGCTGGAGCTCTGCTGGCAGATCCCCTCCTGCAGGCACAGCCCTGCTCTAAGCCGTGCCTTGGGACTCTGTAATCATCTTTTACCCATACAGGAGCATTTATTTAGCCTGCCTAATGGATGGGATCCACGCTGCAGCTCCGGGTCCCGGCGTGGTGAGCTGCTCCGGCTGGCAGGGAACGCTTCCCTCTCACCCTAACCCTCATTGTTCACTTACAGACATTGTCAACACAGCTCGCCCCGACGAGAAGGCCATCATGACTTACGTGTCCAGCTTCTACCACGCCTTTTCAGGGGCTCAGAAGGTACCAGGCGGGCTGCCTCCGTCGTGCCGTAGCCGCAGCACCGCACGCTCACGCATTTCTCTTCCAGCTGGCCGTTGCCTTTCGCTGACTGGGAACCAGACCTCAGCTCGTTCACACGGGTTTAAGGCTTGCTCACATTCCCAGTGTGATCCGTAAGGCGATGCCAAGCCGTTGGCACGGCCCCAGCACTGGGCAAGGACGGCTCCCGTCGAGCCTCTCGTATGGAAAAGCAGCTTCAGCCCTTTTTGCAAAAGGCTGAGCGATTCAGGAGCGCGGCAGCAAACGTAAACCCGTCAGCCAGCTCTGGTCTGGACACCCCCCAGTGCTTCTCTCTGCCACTGCATGCACCGAGGGCTCGGAGGTCGCCACGCTGCTCCTTCACGCTTTCTCCTCCCTCTCTCTTTGCACAGATATTGTAGGCACTCTCAGGCCTGATGAGAAAGCCATCATGACATACGTTTCCTGCTTCTACCACGCTTTCTCTGGGGCTCAGAAGGTGAGCTTGGCTGGGGCAGCTTGGGTGCAAGGCTGCTAACGCTGCCTGGAGGCGGCCGCGCTGCTGCACGGCTTCTGGGCGAGGGGATGCAGGCAGGTGGAGCTCTGCTAGGCTCAGCGGAGGGCGAAGCAAATCCCTGCTGGGGATGGGATGCTGTACCCGTGAGCTGAACCACCCTGGCCCCAGTGCCATCGCACTGAGCTCAGCCTCCAGCTGCCACCTCTCCCATCCTGGCCCCAGTGCCATCGCACTGAGCGCAGCACCTCTCCATTCTCAGCCTTCTTTAATGAAAAGCTGAGGCTGCAGGTGTGGCAGGACCTGGGGCCAGCTGTGATCTTGGAGAAATCCGCCTCGCTGAGGTGCTGCTGCGTTCTCCTTCCCCACATCTCTGCTCTTTCGGCACCGTTTTGGGCTTAGAGAGAAGCCCATCACCTGCTCAGGTCTCTCACCTGCAGTGAGGTTCCCTCCTCGCTTCCTTATTTTGCACCCAGGGTGCCACAAAGAGCCACTGTGGGCAGCTCCAGCCGAGCCCTGGGGCTGGGGCAGCAATTACCACGACTCAGCTAATTAATTAGAACTGTTGGGGAAACAAACGAGCCTCTCAGGTGTCCCGTGGCTCAGAGATCTGGCTGGGCACGAGAGAGCTCGTGCAGGAGGGTCGTCGTGCAGCAGAGGACCTGACTTCATGCACGGAGGGGTTGAAGGTGTTCTGCTGCACAGAGCAAAACCCACGGGCAGAAATTCAGTCACAGCAGCACCCACTGGTTTGGCAGCATCCCTGCTTGCTGCTCAGCACCCGGCAGGAATAATGGATGGGAGATGCCCTCCCCGACTCCTCCTGAGGTCCCCCCAGTGCCTGTGGGTGGGTGCTGCGTGTTCAGCCCCAGCCCTGCTGTGTTCCAGGTGTGCTCACAGCCCTCGGAGCAGAGCTGGCACATCCCTGTCCCCACGCCGGGGCTCTGTGTGCCACCACACCTCACGCAGTCCTGTGCCTCCCTCGGGTCCCACTTTTCATTTTTACCCTGCTTATTTGATTTTCCTTTCGTGCCACCTCATTCCCGAGCTCCGTTTCTCCTCTCCCCATCCTTCTCTAGACCCTCTCCACTCTTTCTGCCTTTCAACTCCTCCTCCTCCTGGTGCTCAGCCCCCAGCCTTTTCCTTTCTGCCCATTCCTCACCCACCCAACCCCGCGCAGCGAAGAGCCGCCTTCATGGGAGAGCAGAGGAAGATGAGGATGTGCTCAGAGATGGGTAACAGCCTGGGCAGGGATCCGAGGGCACCAAGGCTGTGCCTGGAATTGCCACGCTGCTGGGGGCTTGGTGGGGGGGCTCTGACACTGCATCCCCAATGCTGCCAGCACAGCTCTGGGTGCTTTATCCCAATGGACAGAGCCGGAGCTCCGCAGAGTTTGGGGAAGCTGGGAGCTCTCAGCTGATTCAAAACCTCCTCCACGAAGCCACGCGCAGGGCTGGGAACCACCCAGGAAGGGTGCTGGGGAGGGGGCGAGCGGGTGGGCATCGCATCCATGAGACCCCATCGCCTTCTGCTCCTCTCCTCCAGGCGGAGACGGCGGCGAACCGCATCTGCAAAGTGCTGGCGGTCAACCAGGAGAACGAGCACCTGATGGAGGACTACGAGAAGCTCGCCTCCGACGTAAGCTTGGGGGGCAACCCCACCTGCTCCTTAAACCCAGCACCTCCCCACCGTGATGCTTCCTGAACCCCAAACCCTTGCAACCCGCAGCTCCTGGAATGGATCCGGCGCACCATCCCTTGGCTGGAGGACCGAAGCCCCCAAAAAACCATCCAGGAGATGCAGCAGAAGCTGGAAGATTTCCGCGATTACCGGCGTGTCCACAAACCCCCCAAAGTCCAGGAGAAATGCCAGCTGGAAATCAACTTCAACACGCTGCAGACCAAACTGAGGCTCAGCAACCGGCCAGCCTTCATGCCCTCCGAGGGGAGGATGGTGTCGGTGAGCAGAGCTGGGGGAAACGGTGGCATGGGGGGGGGGGTGGGCTGATGCTCCTGGTGGCTGGGGACCCCCAGACCCTCCCCATGGGGAAGCTGGGTGCAAGGGGAGAGCCAGACCCTCTCCCAGTGCTTCCAGACCCCATGGGGGAAGCTGGATGTAAAGAGGAGAGGCAGACCCTCTCCCAGTGCCCCCAGACCCTCCCCATGGGGAAACTGGATGTAAGGAGGAGAGCCAAACCCTCTCCCAGTGCTTCCAGACCCCATGGGGAAGCTGGGTGCAGGGGGAGAACCAGACCCTCTCCATGGGGAAACTGGATGCAAGGGGAGAGCCAGACCTGCTCCAGTGCCCCCAGACCCTCCCCATGGGGAAGCTGGGTGCAAGGGGAGAGCCAGACCCTCTCCCAGTGCTTCCAGACCCCAGGGGGATGCTGGATGTAAGGAGGAGAGACAGACCCTCTCCCAGTGCCCCCAGACCCTCCCCAGGGGGAAGCTGGATGTAAGGAGGAGAGGCAGACCCTCTCCCAGTGCTTCCAGACCCTCCCCATGGGGAAGCTGGATGTAAGGAGGAGAGCCAGACCCTCTCCCAGTGCTTCCAGATGCCATGGGGAAGCTGGATGTAAGGAGGAGAGACAGACCCTCTCCCAGTGCCCCCAGACCCTCCCCATGGGGAAACTGGATGTAAGGAGGAGAGCCAAACCCTCTCCCAGTGCTTCCAGACCCTCCCCATGGGGAAGCTGGGTGCAAGGAGAGAGCCAGACCCTCTCCCAGTGCCCCCAGACCCTTTCCATGGGGAAACTGGATGCACGGAGAGAGCCAGACCTGCTCCAGTGCCCCCAGACCCTCCCCATGGGGAAGCTGGGTGCAAGGGGAGAGCCAGACCTGCTCCAGTGCCCCCAGACCCTCCCCATGGGGAAACTGGATGTAAGAAGGAGCTCCAGACCCTCTCCCAGTGCTTCCAGACCCCAGGGGGAAGCTGGATGTAAGGAGGAGAGGCAGGCCCTCTCCCAGTGCCCCCAGACCCTCCCCATGGGGAAGCTGGGTGCAGGGGGAGAACCAGACCCTCTCCATGGGGAAACTGGATGCAAGGGGAGAGCCAGACCTGCTCCAGTGCCCCCAGACCCTCCCCAGGGGGATGCTGGATGTAAGGAGGAGAGGCAGATCCTCTCCCAGTGCTTCCAGACCCTCCCCATGGGGAAACTGGATGTAAGAAGAAGCTCCAGACCCTCTCCCAGTGCCCCCAGACCCTCCCCATGGGGAAACTGGATGTAAGGAGGAGAGCCAAACCCTCTCCCAGTGCTTCCAGACCCTCCCCATGGGGAAGCTGGGTGCAAGGAGAGAGCCAGACCCTCTCCCAGTGCCCCCAGACCCTCTCCATGGGGAAACTGGATGCACGGAGAGAGCCAGACCTGCTCCAGTGCCCCCAGACCCTCCCCATGGGGAAGCTGGATGCAAGGAGGAGAGCCAGACCCTCTCCCAGTGCTTCCAGACCCCATGGGGAAGCTGGATGTAAGGAGGAGAGACAAACCCTCTCCCAGTGCTTCCAGACCCTCCCCAGGGGGAAGCTGGGTGCAGGGGGAGAACCAGACCCTCTCCATGGGGAAACTGGATGCAAGGGGAGAGCCAGACCTGCTCCAGTGCCCCCAGACCCTCCCCAGGGGGATGCTGGATGCAAGGGGAGAAGAGCCAGAGGGAAGAAAGCTTTTGGGGATGGATTTCCTTTTCTGCCCCCTCTCCAAACCCGTCCCTAAATGGGGTCCTGCAGCAGCTGCTCCGAACCCGCTGCTCTGTGCTCTGCCCGCAGGACATCAACACGGGCTGGCAGCACCTGGAGCAGGCGGAGAAGGGCTACGAGGAGTGGCTGCTGAATGAGATCCGGCGTCTGGAACGTCTCGACCACCTGGCTGAGAAGTTCCGTCAGAAAGCTTCCATCCACGAGGCCTGGACTGAAGGTACCACGTCCGGGAGCTGGGGACGCAGGGCTCAGTTTGGGGTGAAATTTGGGGAGGCGTCGGGGCGAAGCTGAGCTTCCAATGCGCGGCGACGGGGCGGAGCTGAGCTCTTCTTCCCCATTAGGGAGGAAGTTGAGGGACTGGGACGCACTGGGGTGGGACTGGGGGGCGCTGGGGAAGGATTGGGAAGCACTGAGAGCTGATTTCTGCCACTGTTTCCACCAGCTGTCCGTGCCCCCGTGGGCAGCAGCTGCTTCTCCCGTGGAGAACGCGGTAATCCCTTCCCTGTGCTGTTCTCACACTTTGGGATGGGGGGGGGAAAAGCACAGCAGGGGATCCTATGGGAGCGACGTGGCACGACGTGGGCTCGTTCTGATGGGGGAGAAATGGGAAACGAGGTTCCAAAAATAGGGGTGAAAAACACCCTCCTACCTCCACCCATCCGAGCAGGAGGTGACCGAAACGCGGGTTGCGGGGTTGGTTTGGGGAGGGGGTGAAGATTTGGGAAGGTTTTGGGATTTGGGGACCGGCTGATTTCAGCCCTATGGCAGGCAAAGAGGCGATGCTGAAGCAGAAGGACTACGAGACGGCCACGCTGTCCGACATCAAAGCGCTCATCCGAAAGCACGAAGCCTTTGAGAGCGACCTGGCGGCTCACCAGGACCGAGTGGAGCAAATCGCAGCCATCGCCCAGGAGCTGAAGTACGGCCCCATAACCTCGCACACACTGCCCCATTGTTCCGCCGGCCCTCCCCCTGCCGGCAGAATGAGGTTATTGTTGTGGGGCGGGCAGATAAACGGGCGCACAATTAATTAGTACACAGAGCCACGGGGCTGTGAATGGAGCCCTTATTCCAGCTGTGGGGCCGTGATGTGGGGAACGGCTGCGTGGAGCGCGGCCAACCCCCCTGTGCCGCCCCATAGGGGCTGTGGGGTGGAGCAGCCCTGGGCTCTGTGCCCCGTATCCCAACCCTTCTGCCCTGAGAAAAGCATCCCCGTATCCCAGCCCCGCTCCTCAAAGCTCTGTGCCCCAAATCGCAGCCCCACACCCCAAACCCACTGCAGTTCATCCCCATATCCCAGCCCCACTGCCCTGAACTCCGCAGCCCATATCCCAACCCCACTGCCCTGAGTTCTGTGCCCCATATCCCAATTCCACTGCCCAAAGTGTATCCCAACCCCACTGCAATTCATCCCCGTATCCCAGCCCCACTCCCCCCAGCTTTGTGCCCCATGTCCCAGCCCCACTGCCCTGAGAAATGCATCCCCACACCCCAACCCCACTGCAATTCATCCCCATATCCCAACCCTACTGCCCTGAGCTCTGTGCCCCATATCCCAGCCCCACTCCCCCCAGCTCTGTGCCCCATGTCCCAGCCCCACTGCCCTGAACTCCGCACCCCATATCCCAACCCCATTGCCCCTAACTCTGTGCCCCATATCCCAACCCCACTGCCCTGAGAAATGCTGTCCCCACCCCCACCCCCACTGCAATTCAGCCCCATATCCCAGCCCCACTCCCCCCAGCTCTGTGCCCCATATCCCAGCCCCACTGCCCTGAACTCCGCACCCCATATCCCAACCCCATTGCCCCTAACTCTGTTCCCCATATCCCAACCCCACTGCCCTGAGAAATGCATCCCCACACCCCAACCCCACTGCAATTCATCCTCATATCCCAGCCCCACTCCCCCCAGCTCTGTGCCCCATATCCCAGCCCCACTGCCCTGAACTCCGCACCCCATATCCCAACCCCACTGCTCTGAGTTCTGTGCCCTATATCCCAATTCCACTGCCCAAAGTATATCCCAACGCTACTGCAATTTCTCCCCATATCCCAGCCCCACTCCCCCCAGCTCTGTGCCCCATATCCCAGCCCCACTGCCCTGAGCTCCGTGCCCCATATCCCAGCCCCACTCCCCCCAGCTCCGTGCCCCATATCCCAGCCCCACTGCCCTGAGCTCTGTGCCCCATATCCCAAGCCCATTCCCCCCAGCTTTGTGCCCCATATCCCAACCCCACTGCCCTGAGAAATGCATCCCCACACCCCAACCCCACTGCCCTGACCCCCTCCCCCCAGCTCTGTGCCCCACCCAGCCCCACTCCCCCCAGCTCTGTGCCCCCATATCCCAGCCCCACTTGCTCCCACCCCATATCCCCCCACCCCCCCCAGCTCTGTGCCCCATATCCCAACCCCACTGTGCCCAGCTCCCCATATCCCAACCCCACTCCAATATCCCAGCCCCACTCCCCCCAGCTCTGTGCCCCATATCCCAGCCGCACTCCTCCCAGCTCTGTGCCCCATATCCCAGCCCCACTCCTCCCAGCTTTGTGCCCCATATCCCACCCCACTGCCCTGAGAAATGCATCCCCACGCCCCAACCCCACTGCAGTTCATCCCCATATCCCAACCCCACTCCCCCCAGCTCTGTGCCCCATATTCCAACCCCACTCCCCCCAGCTCTGTGCCCCATATCCCAGCCCCACTCCCCCCAGCTCTGTGCCCCATATCCCAACCCCCATTGCCCCCAGCTCTGTGCCCCATATCCCAGCCCCACTCCCCCCAGCTCTGTGCCCCATATCCCAGCCCCACTCCCCCCAGCTCTGTGCCCCATATCCCAGCCCCACTCCCCCCAGCTCTGTGCCCCATATCCCAGCCCCACTCCCCCCAGCTCTGTGCCCCATATCCCAGCCCCACTCCCCCCAGCTCTGTGCCCCATATCCCAGCCCCACTCCCCCCAGCTCTGTGCCCCATATCCCACTCCCACTGCCCCAGACAACGCATCCACCCCACCCACCCCCCCGTTTCCCATTGCAGTGAGCTGGATTACTACGACTCCCCCAGCGTCAACGCGCGGTGCCAGAAGATCTGCGACCAGTGGGACGTGCTGGGCTCCCTGACCCACAGCCGCAGGGAAGCCCTGGAGGTGGGGCCGCCCCATCCCTTCCCCACACGTGGCTCAGTGGTTTCTCCCCCCCCACACCCCCCTCCTCACCCCGCGTGGGATTTTTCTCCCTGCAGAAAACGGAGAAGCAGCTGGAAACCATCGATGAGCTGCACCTGGAATACGCCAAGAGGGCAGCGCCCTTCAACAACTGGATGGAGAGCGCCATGGAGGACCTGCAGGACATGTTCATCGTGCACACCATCGAGGAGATCGAGGTGGGGGGGGTCTCAAATCGGGGGGAGATCGTAGAATCGTAGGATCACCAAGGTTGGAAAAGACCTAAAAGCTCATCCGGTCCAACCGTTCCCCTATATTCCCAATGGCTCCCACTAAACCACGTCCCTCGACACCACAGCCAGTCTGTGCATCCCTATGGGTCCCCCATGCATCCCTATGGGGTCCCCCATGCATCCCTATGGGGTCCCCATGCATCCCTATGGGGTCCCCATGCATCCCTATGGGTCCCCATGCATCCCTGTGGTCCCCCATGTATCCCTATGAGTCCCCTATGGGTTCCCCATGTATCCCTATGGTCTCCCATGCATCCCTGTGGGTCCCCCATGTATTCTATGGTCCCCCATGTATCCCTGTGGGTTCCCCATGCATCCCTATGGGTCCCCCATGCATCCCTATGGGGTCCCCATGCATCCCTATGGGGTCCCCATGCATCCCTATGGGTCCCCATGTATCCGTATGGGTTCCCCACATATTCTATGATCCCCCATGTATCCCTGTGGGTCCCCACGCATCCCTGTGGGTCCCCACGTATCCCTATAGGTCCCCCACGTATCCCTGTGGGTCCCCCATGCATCCCTGTGGGTTTCCCATGCATCCTTATGGGTTCCCCACGTATTCTATGGTCCCCCATGCATCCCTATGGGTCCCCATGCATCCCTGTGGTCCCCACGTATCCCTATGGGTCTCCACATATCCCTGTGGGTCCCCCATGCGTCCCTGTGGGTCCCCATGTATCCCTATGGCCCCCCAGGCATCCCTGTGCGTCCCCCACGTATCCCTATGGGTTCCCACATATCCCTACGGGTTCCCCCTGCATCCCCATAGAATCACAGAATCACCAAGGTTGGAAAAGACCTAAAAGCTCATCTGGTCCAACCGTTCCCCCATTCCCAACAGCTCCCACTAAACCACGTCCCTCGACACCACAGCCAGTCTGTGCATCCCTATGGGTCCCCATGTGTCCCTATGGGTCCCCTATGGGTCCCCCATGCGTCCCTATGGGTCCCCATGTATCCCTATGGGTCCCCATGTATCCCTGTGGGTCCCCTATGGGTCCCCATGTATCCTTATGGGTTCCCCATGTATTCTATGGGTCCCCATGTATCCCTATGGTCTCCCATGCATCCCTATGGGTCCCCCATGTATCCCTATGGTCCCCCATGCATCCATGTGGGTCCCCATGTATCCCTATGGGTTCCCCACGTATTCTATGGTCCCCCATGCATCCCTATGGGTCCCCATGCATCCCTGTGGTCCCCCACGTATCCCTGTGGGTTCTCCATGCATCCCTACTGTCCCCCATGTATCCCTACGCTCCCCCACGTATCCCTATGGGTTCTCCATGTATCCCTATGGGTTCCCCACGTATCCCTATGGGTTCCCCACGTATCCCTATGGGTTCCCCATGCATCCCCATAGAATCACAGAATCACCAAGGTTAGAAAAGACCTAAAAGCTCATCCAGTCCAACCATTGCCCCGTTCCCAACAGCTCCCACTAAACCACGTCCCTCGACGCCACATCCAGTCTTTCCTTGCGCACCCCCAGCCCAGCACCAACCAACACCCCCAGCTCCGTTTCCTCTGTGCCCTCCTCCAGCCACTGCAGCATCACCTGGGGTCGTTGCAGCCAGAATGCAGGACCCAACATTTGGTCCGGTTGAACCTCATCCCGTTGACTTCAGCCCAGCTCTCCAGATCCCATATGGCCTCACCATCCAGATCCAACACTTCCAGCCAATTTGGTGTCACCTGCCAATTTATTCAGGGTGCCCCCTCATCCAGCTCATCAATAAAGATATTAAACAGGACAGGTCCCAGCACTGGAGCCCGACCAGCTGGATTTAACTCCATTCACCACCACTTTCTGAGCCCAGCCCTCCAGCCAGCTCCTTCCCCATCCAGATCCAACACTTCCAGCCAATTTGGTGTCACCTGGCAGTTTATTCAGGGTGCCCCCTCATCCAGCTCATCAATAAAGATACCAAACAGGACAGGTCCCAGCACTGGACCCCCACCAGCTGGATTTAACTCCATTCACCACCACTTTCTGAGCCCAGCTCCTTCCCCAGCCAAGAATGAACCCATCCAAAACCTGGGGCTGCTGTCACACCTTGCTTTAATAATCACCCCCAGGGTCTGATTGCTGCCCACGACCAATTCAAAGCCACGCTGCCCGACGCTGACAGGGAACGTGAGGCCATCCTGGGCATCCAGCGCGAGGCGCAGCGCATCGCCGAGCTGCACAGCATCAAACTGTCTGCAAACAACCCCTACACCTCCGTCACCCCGCAGGTCATCAATTCCAAGTGGGAACGGGTGAGCGTTGCAGCGGGGCGGCCCGGAGAGGGGCTGCAGTGGGGTTTGTAGGGCAGCTTTGGGGTGTGTGGGGCAGCTATGGGATGTGTGGGGCAGTTCTGAGTGTGTGATGTAACTCTGGGTTCATGGGGCAGCTGTGGGGTGCGTGGGGCAGTTCTGAGTGTGTGGGGCAGCTGTGGGGTTGTGTGGGGCAACTGTGGGATTCGTGGGGCAGCTGTGGGGTTTGTAGGGCAGCTTTGGGGTGTGTGGGGCAGCTGTGGGTTGTGTGGGGCATCTTTGGGTTGTGTGATGCAACTCTGTGTGTGTGGGGCAGCTGTGGGGTGTGTGGGGCTGCTTTGGGTTTGTGGGGCAGCTGTGGGGTGTGTGGGGCAGCTGTAGGGTTCTTGGGGCAGCTTTGGGGTTTGTGGGGTAGTTTTGGGGTACGTGGGGCAGCTGTGGGGTGTGTGGGGCAGTTCTGAGTCTGTGATGCAACTCTGGGTTCATGGGGCAGCTGTGGGGTGCGTGGGGCAGTTCTGAGTGTGTGGGGCAGCTGTGGGGTTGTGTGGGGCAACTGTGGGATTCGTGGGGCAGCTGTGGGGTTTGTGGGGCATCTCTGTGTGTATGGGGCAGCTGTGGGGTGTGTGGGGCTGCTTTGGGTTTGTGGGGCAGCTGTGGGGTTTGTGGGGCAGCTTTGGGGTTTGTGGGGCAGCTGTGGGGTGTTTGGGGCAGTTGTGGTAACTCTGGCAGGGGCAGCTGTGGGTTTGTGGGGCAGCTGTAGGGTTCTTGGGGCAGCTTTGGGGTTTGTGGGGTAGTTTTGGGGTACGTGGGGCAGCTGTGGGGTGTGTGGGGCAGTTCTGAGTCTGTGATGCAACTCTGGGTGTGTGGGGCAGCTGTGGGGTGCGTGGGGCAGCTTTGGGGTTTGTGGGGCAGCTGTGGGTTGTGTGGGGCATCTTTGGGTTGTGTGATGCAACTCTGGGTGTGTGGGGCAGCTGTGGGTTTGTGGGGCAGTTCTGAGTGGGGGCAGCTGTAGGGGCAGCTGGTCTTGGGGCAGCTTTGGGGGCTGCTTGGGTTTTGGGTTGGGGTACGTGGGGCAGCTGTGGGGTGTGTGGGGCAGTTCTGAGTCTGTGATGCAACTCTGGGTGTGTGGGGTAGCTGTGGGGTACGTGGGGCAGCTGTGGTTGCCTGGGGCAGCTGTGGGGTTTGTGGGGCAATTGTGGGGTTGTATGGGGCAGCTTTGGTTGTATGGGGCAGCTGTGGGTTCATGGGGCAGCTGGTGGGTTTGTGGGGTAGCTTTGGGGTACATGGGGCAGCTTTAGGGTTCGTGGGGCAGCTGTGGGGTTTGTAGGGCAGCTTTGGGGTGTGTGGGGCAGCTGTGGGGTTCGTGGGGCAGCTGTGGGGTGTGTGGGGCAGCTGTGGGGTGTGGGGCAGCTGTGGGGTTCGTGGGGCAGCTTTGGGTTCGTGGGGCAGCTGGGGTTTGTGGGGCAGCTGGTGGGATTGTGGGGCAGCTGTGGGGTGTGTGGGGCAGCTGTGGGTTGCGTGGGGCAGCTGTGGGGTTTGTGGGGCAGCTGTGGGTTTGTGGAGCATCTCTGCGTGCGTGGGGCAGTTTTGGGGTTCGTGGGGCAGCTCTGGGTGCATCACCCCCCCTTGCCTCCCCCCCCCCCCCAATCAGCACAGCTCCATCCCACATCACTGCGACCCCCCCCCTCCCCATAACCTTTATGCTGCCCCCCCTGCCCCCATAACCTTTATACCCCCCCCCTCCCCCCCCAGGTGCAGCAGCTGGTGCCCACGCGGGACCGAGCGCTGCAGGACGAGCAGAGCAGGCAGCAGTGCAACGAGAGGCTGCGACGGCAGTTTGCAGGGCAGGCCAACATCGTGGGGCCGTGGATGCAGACCAAGATGGAGGTGGGGGCTGCGGGGGCTGCAGGGGCTTGCAGGGTGGGTGGGGGTGTTATCCGCCCCCCCCCCATTTACCTCCTTGCATTTTTGCTTTGCTGCTCGCGTGCAGGAAATCGGGCGCATCTCCATCGAGATGCACGGCACGCTGGAGGACCAGCTGCAGCAGCTGAAGCACTACGAGCAGAGCATCGTGGATTACAAACCCAACCTGGAGCTGCTGGAGCAGCAGCACCAACTGGTGCAGGAGGCGCTCATCTTCGACAACAAGCACACCAACTACACCATGGAGGTGAGGGGGGGGGCCGGGGGGGGGGGGCGAAATGCGGGGGGGAAAATCGGGCTTGAGAAATAGAGATGGGGAGGGGGGAGATGGGGGGGCGAAAGTCAGGCTTGAGAAATGGGGCTGGGCGCCTAAAAGTGGGAGCAAAGGGGCTGCGGGGTGGGGGGGTGTTGGTGAATAGGGAGATTTATTTGGGGGGGGGGGAAAACACGGCATGAAAATCAGGCTTGAGAAATAGGGATGGGGAGGGGGGAGATGGGGGGGCAAAACATGGCATGAAAAATCAGGCTTGAGAAATAGAGCTGGGCGCCTAAAAATGGGAGCAAAGGGGGTGAGGGGTGGGGGGGTGTTGGTGAATATAGAGATTTATTTGGGGGGGGGGGGAAGCACAGCGTGAAAAATCAGGCTTGAGAAATAGAGATGGGGGAGGGAGATGGGGGGGCAAAAATCAGGTTTGATAAATGGAGATGAGGGGGGAGATGGGGGGGCAAAAATCAGGCTTGAGAAATGGAGCTGGGCGCCTAAAAATGGGAGCAAAGGGGGCAAAGGGGTGCGGGGGGGGGGTGGGGGTTTAATTGGGGGGGGGCCAAACACGGCGTGAAAATGGTGAGAAATAGATATGGGAGATGGGGGGGCAATTGGGGGGGGGGGGGAAAATATGGTGTGAAAAATCAGGCTTGAGAAATAGAGATGGGGAGGGGGGAGATGGGGGGGCAAAAATCAGGCTTGAGAAATGGAGCTGGGCGCCTAAAAATGGGAGCAAAGGGGGGGGGCGCCTAAAAAAGAGGAGGTGGGGGGGTTGGAGCAAAGGGGGTGGGGGATGGGGGGTGGGGGGGTGTCGGTGGATATGGAGATTTAATTGGGGGGGGGGCCAAACATGGGGTGAAAAATCAGGCTTGAGAAATAGGGATGGGGGAGGGAGATGGGGGGGCAAAAATCAGGTTTGATAAATAGAGATGGGGAGGGGGGAGATGGGGGGGCAAAAGTCAGGCTTGAGAAATGGGGCTGGGCGCCTAAAAGTGGGAGCAAAGGGGCTGCGGGGTGGGGGGGTGTTGGTGAATAGGGAGATTTAATTGGGGGGGGGGGCCAAACACGGTGTGAAAATCGGGTTTGATAAATAGAGCTGGGGTGGGGGGGGAGATGGGGGTGCAAAAATCGGGTTTGAGAAATAGAGATGGGCGCCTAAAAATGGGAGCAAAGGGGCTGCGGGGTGGGGGGGTGTCGGTGGATACGGAGCTTTAATTGGGGGGGGGGGGGGGGGGGCGCCTCTGCGGGGTGGGGGGGTGTCGGTGGATACGGAGCTTTAATTGGGGGGGGGGGGGGTCTCGGCCCCACGCCAGCCCTGCTGCGCTGCCCCCTCCCCATTTTTACCCCCCCACCCCCCCACCCCTTCGCAGCACATCCGCGTGGGCTGGGAGCAGCTGCTGACCACCATCGCGCGCACCATCAACGAGGTGGAGAACCAGATCCTGACGCGCGACGCCAAAGGCATCAGCCAGGAGCAGATGCAGGAATTCCGCGCGTCCTTCAACCACTTCGATAAGGTGGGGGGGCTCCTCCTTCCACACACCCCCCCCCCCTCCCCAAAACCCCTCTTTTAGGGGGGTGAGACCCCCCCACCCCACAGCTCTAAGACCCCCTTGGTCGTCCCTCCCCACGCGCTCAAACTGCATCCTGCCCACCCTCCCTGATATTGGGACCCCCCCCCCCCCCAATATTGGGACCCCCCCCAATATTGAGACCCCCTCCCCAACACACTGGGACCCCCTCCCCAACACTGGGATCCCCCCCAACACTGGGACCCCCCCCCCAACATTGGGACCCCCTCCCCAACACTGGGACCCCCTCCCCAACACTGAGACCCCCTCCCCAACACTGAGACCCCCTCCCCAACGTTAGACCCCCCCCCAACATTGGGACCCCCTCCCCAACACACTGGGACCCCCTCTCCAAAACATTGGGTCCCCCCCCCCCAACATTGGGACCCCTCCCCAACAGATTGGACCCCCTCCCCAGCACTGGGACCCCCTCCCCAACACTGGGTCCCCCTCCCCAACACTGAGACCCCCTCCCCAACACTGAGACCCCCTCCCCAACGTGGGACCCCCTCCCCAACACTGAGACCCCCTCCCCAATGTTGGACCCCCCCCAACACATTGGGACCCCGTCCCCAACACTGAGACCCCCTCCCCAACGTTAGACCCCCCCCCCAACATTGGGACCCCCTCCCCAACACTGAGACCCCCTCCCCAACATTGGGACCCCCCCCCAACATTGGGACCCCCTCCCCAACACTGAGACCCCCTCCCCAATGTTGGACCCCCCCCAACACATTGGGACCCCGTCCCCAACACTGAGACCCCCTCCCCACCTTTTGACCCCCCCCCCAACATTGGGACCCCCTCCCCAACACTGAGACCCCCTCCCCAACATTGGGACCCCCCCCCAACATTGGGACCCCCTCCCCAACACTGAGACCCCCTCCCCAACGTTGGACCCCCCCCCAACACATTGGGACCCCCTCCCCAATACTGAGACCCCCCCCCAACATTAGGACCCCCCCAATATTGGGACCCCCTCCCCAACATTGGGTCTCCCTCCCCAAAACATTGAGTCTCCCCCCCCAATATTGGGACCCCCCCCAACATTGGGACCCCCTCCCCCCCTCCCCAACAACATTGGGTCCCCCCCCCAGATATGGACCCCCCCCCCAACATTGGGACCCCCTCCCCAACATTGAGACCCCCTCCCCAACACACTGGGACCCCCTCTCCAAAACATTGGGTCCCCCCCCCCCAACATATTGGACCCCCTCCCCAGCACTGGGACCCCCTCCCCAGCACTGGGACCCCCTCCCCAACACTGGGTCCCCCTCCCCAACATTGGGTCTCCCTCCCCAAAACATTGGGTCTCCCCCCCCAATATTGGGACCCCCCCCAACATTGGGTCCCCCTCCCCAACACACTGGGACCCCCTCCCCAACATTGGGACCCCCTCCCCAATACATTGGGTCCCCCTCCCCAACATTGGGCCCCCCCCCCAACACACTGGGACCCCCTCCCCAACACTGAGTCCCCCTCCCCAACACACTGGGACCCCCTCCCCAAGATTGGGATCCCCTACCCAACATATTGGGCCCCCATCCCCAACATTGGCCCCCCCCCCCAACATTGGGACACCCCCCCAAACCCTTTGGGCCCCCCCCTCCAACATTGGAACCCCCTCCCCAGCATTGGGACCCCCTCCCCAACATTAGGTCCCCCTCCCCAACACATTGGGTCCCCCTCCCCAACACTGGGTCTCCTTCCTCAACACTGGGACCCCCTCCCCAACACACTGGGACCCTCTCCAACACATTGGGACCCCCTCCCCAACACATTGTGACCCCCTCCCCAAGATTGGGATCCCCTACCCAACATATTGGGCCCCCATCCCCAACATTGGGACCCCCCCCAATATTGGCTCCCCCCCCCAACACATTGGGCCCCCCTCTCCAACACTGGGACCCCCTCCCCAACACACTGGGACCCTCCCCCCAACATTGGGCCCTCCCCCCAACATTGGGCCCCCTCCCCAATATTGGGACCCCATCCCCAACACACTGGGACCCCCTCCCCAACACATTGGGTCTCCTTCCCCAATATTGGGACCCCCTCCCCAACATTGGGACCCCCCCCACAGGATCACTGCGGAGCTCTGGGACCGGAGGAATTCAAGGCTTGTCTGATCAGCCTGGGCTACGACGTGGAAAACGACCGGCAGGTTTGGATCCCCATCTTCCTCCTCTTATCTTCCTCCTCCTCCTCCTCCTCCTCCTCCTCCTCCTCCTTCCCTCTGCCCATCTTCCGAGCTGCTGCACTCCCAACTTCCTCCTTCCATCTCAATCTCTTCCTTCTGTTTCTCCTTCCGGGGCTGCCTCTGGTTTTCCTCTCTGCATGTGCTGCACATCTCTGCCCTTCGGCTGCTCTCTTCCTCTTCCTCCTCCTCCTCCTCCTCCTCTGCATAGAAGCGTGGGGGCACTGCGGACACCGATGAGTTCCGGGCGCTGCTCCTCTCGGCGGGATGCAGTCTGGTATGGATGGGCACTGCTCTATTTTCACCCTTTTTCTCACCCTTTTTTTTCACCCCCCCATCTTTCTCTCCTCCTTCCTATCCGTGCTTTGGGGCAGTTCCCAAAGCAGAACAATTTCCTTTTTATTTTTGGGGTCAAACCTCATCCTTCCAGCCCTACAATGCAATGAGGGGGAGGTTGGTGATGCCACACTCACTGTCCCCCATCAATGCTAGGATTTGATTTTCACCCTTTTTTTCACCTTTTTTCCCCCCCCCATCTTTCTGTCCTCCTTCCTATCCGTGCTTTGGGGCAGTTCCAGAACAATTTCCCTTCTATTTTTGGGGTCAGACCTCATCCTTCCAGCCCTACAATGCAAGGAGGGGGGAGGTTGGTGATGCCCCCACACAAGGATTTTCACCCTCACTGTCCCCCCCCCAGTCTTTCTCTCCTCCTTCCTATCCATGCACAGGGCATTTTCACCCTTTTTTTTTTGGGGTCACCCTTTTGAGGGGAGGTTGGTGATGCCACACTCACTGTCCCCCATCGATGCAAGGATTTGATTTTCACCCTTTTTTCACCTTTTTTCCCCCCCCCATCTTTCTCTCCTCCTTCCTATCCGTGCTTTGGGGCAGTTCCCAAAGCAGAACAATTTCCCTTCTATTTTTGGGGTCAGACCTCATCCTTCCAGCCCTACAATGCAAGAGAAGGGGAGGTTGGTGATGCCACACTCACTGACCCCCATCGATGCAAGGAGGGGGGAGGTTGGTGATGCCACACTCACTGTCCCCCATCGATGCAAGAAGAGGGGAGGTTGGTGATGTCACCCACGCTGCCCCCCATCGATGCCCCCCCGTTTTCTGGCAGGGTGATGCTGAATTCAACCGCATCATGAGCCTGGTGGATCCCAACGGCAGCGGCAGCGTCACCTTCCAAGCCTTCATTGACTTCATGTCCCGTGAGACCACCGACACCGACACGGCCGACCAGGTCATTGCATCCTTCAAAGTGTTGGCTGGGGATAAGGTGAGCGCCAGGCTGCGCCCCGCACCTCATCCCTGCTTCTGATTAACGTCTTAATTAACCGTCCTTCAACCAGATGATGCTGAGCTGGGGGGGAGTGCTGGTCTGCCAGCTGGTGGAAAGGCAGCGCAGGGCCGAGGTTGAGGTGAACTGGATGAGGTTCAATAGGGCCAAGTGTCGGGTCCTGAATTTTGGTCACGGCAGCTCCAGGCAACTTCAGTGGGTCGCTGTGGGTCCCTGTGTCACCCCTATGGGGCCCTGTGTCACCCCTATGGGGCCCTGTGTCACCCCTATGGGGCCCTGTATCACCCCTATGGGGCCCTGTGTCACCCCTATGGGGCCCTGTATCACCCCTATGGGGCCCTGTGTCACCTCAGTGGGTCCCTGTGGGATGCTATGTCACCCCCATAGGTCCCTAGGTCACCCCTATGGGTCACTGGGTCACCTCAGTGGGTCCCCGTGGGTCCCTATGTCACCCCCGTGGGTCCCTATGTCACCCCCATGCACCCCTGTGTCACCCCTATGGGTCACTGGGTCACCTCAGTGGGTCCCTTTGGGTCCCTATGTCACCTCTGTGGGTCCCTGTATCACCCCCATGGGTCCCTGTGTCACCCCCATGGGTCCCTATGTCACCCCCATGGGGCCCTGTGTCACTTCAGTGGGTCCCTGTGGGATGCTGTGTCACCCTCATGGTCCCTATGTCACCCCCGTGGGTCCCTACGTTACTCCTATGGGTCACTGGGTCACCTCATTGAGTCCCCATGGGTCCCTATGTCACCCCCATGGGTCCCTGTGTCACCCCTATGAGTCCCTATGTCACCCCTATGGGTCACTGGGTCACCTCAATGGGTCCCCATGGGTCCCTGTGTCACCCCTATGGGGCCCTGTGTCACCTCAGTGGGTCCCTGTGTCACCCCCATGCATCCCTATATCACCCCCATGGGTCCCTATGTCACCCCCATGGTCCCTATGTCACCCCCATGCACCCCTATGGGTCACTGGGTCACCTCAATGGGTCCCCATGGGTCCCTGTGTCACCCCTATGGGGCCCTGTGTCACCTCAGTGGGTCCCTGTGTCACCCCCATGCGTCCCTATATCACCCCCATGGGTCCCTATGTCACCTCAGGGTTGTGAATTAGGGTAGGATGGTAATGTTAGGTTATTAATTAGGGTAGAATGGTTAGGCTGGGTTGTTAATTAGGGTAGGATGGTTAGGCTGGGTTGTTAATTATGGTAGGATGGTTAGGTTGGGTTGTTAATTAGGGTAGGATGGTTAGGCTGGGTTATTAATCAGGGTAGGATGGTTAGGTTGGGTTATTAATTAGGATAGGATGGTTAGGTTGGGTTATTAATCAGGGTAGGATGGTTAGGTTGGGTTGTTAATTAGAGTAGGATGGGTAGGTTGAATAGTTAGGGTAGGATGGTTGGGTTAGGTTGGGTTGTTAATTAGGGTAGGATGGTTGGGTTGTTAATTAGGGTAGGATGGTTGGGTTGGTTTTAATTAGGGGAGGATGTTATTTGGGGTTATTAATCAGGGTAGGATGGTTATGTTGGGTTATTAATTAGGGTAGGATGGTTGGGTTAGGTTGGGTTGTTAATTAGGGTAGGATGGTTGGGTTGTTAATTAGGGTAGGATGGTTGGGTTGGGTTATTAATCAGGGTAGGATGGTTGGGTTGGGTTATTAATCAGGGTAGGATGGTTATGTTGGGTTATTAATTAGGGTAGGATGGTTATGTTGGGTTATTAATTAGGGTAGGATGGTTATGTTGGGTTATTAATCAGGGTAGGATGGTTGGGTTGGGTTATTAATTAGGGTAGGATGGTTGGGTTGGGTTATTAATCAGGGTAGGATGGTTATGTTGGGTTATTAATTAGGGTAGGATGGTTGGGTTGGGTTATTAATTAGGGTAGGATGGTTGGGTTGGGTTATTAATCAGGGTATGATCGTTATGTTGGGTTATTAATCAGGGTAGGATCGTTAGGTTGGGTTATTAATTAGGGCACTACAGTTAGGCTGGGCTGTTACACAGCACGCTTCGGTCAGGTCATTAATTAAGGTCCTACGGTCGGACTCAACCACCTCCAAAGCCGTTTCCAAGCTGAACAATTCTACGATTCTCCACCCCTCCGGGAAGGCACCGAAACGCCCCTATAACATTTTTCCCCCCCCCCCTCCCCTCCTTTTCCCCCCCCCCCCCCCCCAGAATTACATCACAGCAGAGGAGCTGCGCCGCGAGCTTCCCCCCGAGCAAGCGGAATATTGCATCGCACGGATGGCTCCGTACCGCGGCCCCGACGCCACCCCAGGAGCCCTGGACTACAAATCCTTCTCCACCGCCCTCTATGGGGAGAGCGACCTCTGAGCTGCCCCCCCCCCGCCCCCCCCAGCCCCGAGCGCTGGCGCTTCCTGCAGGACCAAAACCCCAAACTCCCCCCCCCACCTTCTTCCCCTTATTCCCCCACTCTGCCACTTCGCATCCGCACTCACGGCCGTCCCTGCGCCCGGTGGGGGGGGGGAAATGGAGGGGGGGGGGTTTTGAGGGTTATGGGGGTGCTTTCAAATCCCCCCCCCCCCCCCCCCCGGTGCCCCCCACTTTCGGGTCTCGCGCATTATACCGACGTGTACCTCTATGCAATGATATATATATATATATATATATATTTTTTTTTTTTTTTTTCCACTTTTTGCTCTGTTGAGGGATTTGGGGAGGAGGTGGGGGGGGGGGGAACAGTGGGGGGGCTCACTCACTTTTTTGCTTTGGCGGGGGGGGGGGGGGAAGGGAGGGGGGGTTGCTCGGTGTGCGCGTGGTGGGGGGGGGCACTCAGATAACACTTATTTTTTATTAATATATCCCCTTCTATTTTTACAACTGACAAAAGCGGCCCCCATACGGAGCCCCCGACCCCCCCACCACCCCTTCAGCGTGTAGGGATAGGGCCCATCTGCAGGGAGAAAACGGAGTTAATGGAGGAGAAAATAAAGGGAGATTTGGGGTCGTGTGTGCGATGCAGGGGGGGCAACTTACTGGGGTTCTTCATCTGGTAGTGGTTGAGGAAGCCGAGGGTCTCCAAAGCGTCGCTCTTGGATTCCCATTCCAGCAGCCCCGAGGAGCTGCGTTCACCTGCAGAGGAGTGACCCTTCCTCAGCCCGGGGGCTGCGGGCGGCCGTGCCGCCCCGTCCTGCCCACCCCGGGGGGCAGGGAGCTCCCGCGCTCCGCTCCCTGCCCACACACACTTACTCTTGCCAGAGAAAACCTTGACGGAGGACGGCCGCTTCACTCCCAGCTCATCGCAGATCTAAGGGAGAGAAAGCACAGAAAAAAAAAATATATATATATATATCAATCAGCAGAGGAAAACTGTGGGGGAGGGTGTTTAATCACGGAATGATAGAATGGCCAGGGTTGGAAGGGAGCTCAAGGATCACAAAGCTTCAACCCCCTGCCACGTGCAGGGCCACCAACCTCCACATTTCACACCACACCAGGCTGCACAGGGCCCCATCCAACCTGGCCTTGAACACCTCCAGGGATGGACGGGGCATCCACAGCCTCTCTGGGCAGCTGTTCCAGCACCTCACCACTCTCACAGCAAACAACTTCCCCCCCACATCCAACTGAAATCTCCCCTCCCTCAACTTCAAGCCATTTCCCCTCGTCCTGCTGTTATCAACCCTTTCCAAGAGCTGACTCCCCTCCTGTTTGTAGGCTCCCTTTAGGTGCTGAAGGCTGCAACGATTCACCCCGCAGCCTTCTTTTCTCCAGGCTGAACAAGCCCAGCTCCCTCAACCTGTCCTCATAGCAGAGGTGCTGCAGCCCCCTGATCATTTTCATGGCTCTCCTCTGGACCCTCTCCAACAGCTCCCTGTCTTTTTTGTCCTGGGGGCTCCACACTTGGCCGCAGTGCTGCAGATGGGGCCTCACAAGAGCAGAGCAGAGGGGGACAATCACCTCCCTGTCCCTGCTGGCCACCCCTCTTCTGATGGAGCCCAGGATCCCGTTTGCTTTCCAAATTTAACCCCAAATGGGTTAAAGACACACAGGAAATGAAAAAAAAACGAGGTGCGTGTCTCCAAATCCAAAGAAGATACAGAAAACGTGCCCGCATCCAGACAAAGGACGGCCTACCTCGTAGAAGTTCTCCTCTGTCACCTCGAGGGGAGCGTTGAAGAAGTGCAGCACGTTGCTGGGGTGCTGGATGCGGTTCTTGGCCGCCTGCTCGGGGGTGGAGAAGCGGTTGTTGCGTGATCCACTGAAGTCCTTGTAGCTGCACGAGCCATCCTCCAACCCGTAAGACTGCCCAGGCATGATGGCTTGCTGCTTGGAGACACTGCAGGGGCACAAGGAGGGGGTTAACGCAGCCCCAGCGCTGCTTGCATCGCCCCCAACCCACACCCAGCACCCACCAGACGTTCAGCTTCTGCCCGAACATGAAGTTGTTGTTGAGGTGGGTGATGGCTCTGTCCACAGCGTATCCATCTGCCATCTCCACCATGGCTGCCCCTGGTTTGCTCTTCATGAACTTCACCTGCCGACAGCACCCAGCGTTACGTTGCTCCCGAGCTTTCTGCCCCCACAGAACGGGAAGGGAGGGGGGGAGGGAGAGGGGTGTGAGGGTGGGGGGCTGCCCACCCAGCTCACCTTCTCCACGTTCCCATAGAGGCAGAAGATGTTGAAGACTCGGTCACAGTTCATCTTGGACTGATCCAAACCGTAAACCATCAGCACGGGGCTGTCGGCGTGGGGGCCGTACTCGGGGGGCGGCGGTGGGGGTGGGGGGTGCCCATATTGGGGGCCGTAACGGCTGGGCCCCCGACGGTGCCCCCCAACTGGGGGTCCCATCCTCCTCCCTTCATAGTGGGGCGGCGGGGGGCCGTAGCCCTCATCGTGGTAGTGCCCGTGGTATCCGCCGTGGGGTCCTCCTGATAAACGTGTGAGAGGGGGGGGAGCACAGGGAGAAGGTTGGGGACCCCATGGTGGGGAGGGGGGGGGAGCTGACACCCCCACGACCCCCTGCCAACACCGCAGTAACCTACCGTACTCTGCTGGGTGGTCTCCCAGGAGTGGGGGCTGCCGCTGGCGTTTGTTGGGATTGCCTCCTGGGTCTCCTGCAGTCAGAAGGTGAAGGGGTGAACATCACAGATCGGGGGGCACCGGTGGCAAACGGGGCCCCTCCGAGTCCCTAAAAACCTCCCCGGGGACCTCGGGGGTTGCCCAAGGATCCTGGGGAGGTGACGTAGCTGGGACTGTTGACATCGCTCCTGATGGGGCAGCGCTGCCCACCGTACCCCTCCCACCCTCCCACGGCCCCCTCCCCCCATCCAGTCCTCCCTCCAGAACCGTGTTGTCCCCGTGGCACCGGGAGAGGAGCACCTGCTGCTCACCCCCCAGCTCCGGGATGTCGCTCTGGGTTCTCTATCGATCCGTAAAACAATTAATTATTAACATACAGAAAAAAAAAAACAAAAAAAAACAAAAAACGAAACGAAAAAAAAAAAAAAAAATCATCATCTATCGAAATCAAGTGGCAAGACATCTCCCCGCCCTGATACAGGCAGCAAAGCAACAGCAGTCGGGTCAGCACCCATCACAGACACGGCATCACCACGCTCATGGCACCAAACAGTTGCTCTTCTCGTCCCTCTCCGCGTGATCCGTACGGTTCATTCCATGACAAAGATGGAAAAGGGCTACTTACAGCGGGAGTGCAAAGTACAAAGTCCATTGTCATATAACAGTTCTGTATGTCTCTTACCATTGGACGCTTCAAGAGTGAGTTAGCACAGTTCTGAAAGATGGCGTCCCATCAAACATACACTGCGACCCTGCATCACATGGTTTCAGAGTCATAAACACAGGTCAAAGGCACAAAACCGCTACAATCTTTCTTTAAAAAAAAAAAAAAAAAAGCAAAATCTTTTAAAAGAAAAAAAAAAAAGAAAAAAAAAGAAACGTCTCACAGCTGTGTTGTCCTCAAGAGGTACCAAGAGAGGACATAAAGGTGTGATAAATGAAAAGTGTTCCTCCGTGTTTCACTCCTGATTTGTGTGGGGCTGTAACAGAATGGTGCTTCTGGCTCTGTGTAGCTCTTTCCCGTGTGCGTGTCTCCTCTGTAATGGAAATGTGTCTCGGCCCCGAGCGCCCCAGCTACGGCCTCATGGGGATCTGTGTGCCCTTGGGGTGGTTTGGTTTTGCTCTCCGCTCGGCGCTGATAATGGTGGCAGTTGAGGACTGCAGGAGAAACTGTGTGAGCAAAGAACTGCCCTCCCAAACCAAACCGTGCTGACAGCAATCCTAAGGCTGGAGGGCCTCAGCTCTACTCCGTTCTCCGTAAGAGCGCCGCTGCTGGGCTCGTGGTGAGGACCCTCTGGGCTGTGTTTTCTAGTTCTGTGGATTCACTCTGGTTTGGTTTAAGTAAAGGTAGTGTCTGCTGTGGCATGCTGCGCCTCTTTCTCTCTGTGCTGTAGAGTCCTTGGGCCACGGTGTGGTGTTCTTGATGTAATGAGCTCAAGCTGTTGCTTGTTTCTGGATGCTGCGTGTTTTCTCCAGTGAGGTTTGTTTGTTTTTTTGGTTTTTTTTTTTTGGCTTTTTTTTTTTTTTTTTTTTTTTTTTAAAAACTGTGTGATGGTGTGAGGAATGTGCAGAGGCAGGTCACGGCCCATTCGGGATTTCCGCCGCAGAACGGTCCCCGGGTTTATGTGCTTGGAGCTGGGAAAGGCCACGTTACTGCACCCCCTCCCCGTTCCCAGCCGCCTGCCAGGCGAGCCCGGATGCATCTCAATAATGCACGGCCCTGCGACCGCTCTGCACATCTACGTATGTACCTTGGAGGAGGGCTCTGCCCGTGCTCTGGGGATGTCATGTAATGCCATTGCTTCAGCACCCGAGGAAAAAGGAGGGGGAGGGGGTGGAGGGAAGGGGAGTCGGCGCTAAAAACCCCCCCAAACCCATCGTTAAATCCCTTCCCCTCCGACTGCAGACACGAAGCAGCCGTCCCCTCTGCTCAGGGATTGCTCAGGGATGGAGGGGATGCAACCCCGGTTCGGTCAACGCCGAGGATGAGGCGCTGGGGTGGGAGGGCTAGAAAGCAATGGCACTTTTTCCCCAAACCAACAGAGGCTCCTCGAGGAAGGGGAAAAAAAAAAAAAAAAAACCAAAAAAAAAAACCACCAAAAAACACCTCAAAACTCCCCAAAAGTGTGCAGAGACTTCCCTCGCTCGCAGGGCCGCGCGCCGACGCTTCCCGACAAGCGAGATGCAGCAAGAGCCTCGAAAGGAGCCCGGAGCTCACAGCTGGGTGTTCAGCCCAGCTCTCCCCTCACCACCAGCCCTACAAAAGGCTTTTGGGTGAAGGCACGGCAGCAACATGGCATTACATTAAGGTGAGAGCTGTGAGTGCTGTACCCGACGGCAGCCAAGGGACAAAGCACTGCAGGGACATTACCTTGTCCGCTGAGGTTGGGGTTGGTGTAGTCCCAGGTATCCTGGTCGTTCTTGAAAACGTTCAGGCGTGTGGGCTGTGGGCAGACAGACGGACAGACAGAGGGATGAGCACCTGCAGCAGTGTGCTGTGGGTTGTTTGCGCTGCCTGGCTGCTCACCTTGGCGTATTCAATCTTGAGTGTGCAGCACCCAGAATAGATGTCAGCCCCGTTCAGGGACGCTTTGGCTCGCTGTGCGCTCTGCACTGAGTCAAACGTTCACAGTGTTAAGGGATAACACTGTAAAATAAGTAGCGTTTCAAAACAGTTCCCTCTACGTGACAACAGGACCTGAGTGTGGACAAAGCCAGGAAATAGCTAAACTGAAACAGCTTTGCAGGAGCACCAGAATCACGGCTGCGCAGCCACAGAGCTCCGTTTAAAGGGGTTCTGAGCAACCCCACAGCAGGAGGACAGAATGGAGATGCTCTGAGGCACCAAAGGATATTCCACCATGGCCTGGACGCCGTTCTTCCTGAAGATAACAATCCTCTGCACGGGGCCACACGGGTTGCAGATGGTGTAGAGCACATCCTGAAACAAAACAGAGATGAGGGATCCACATGAGGCACAGCAACTGCCACCAGAACCTCAAAACGATGCGCCCACGTGGGAAAAAAAAACCCACAAGCTACACGAGCACGGGGTAAAGGAACAGGAAAAGCAGATTTAAGACCACTGAGATGGCATCAGGGTGCGTGAAGCCTCTCAGAACCACCCCGCTCACCGTCGTGATAGAATAGATGGGGTTGAGAATGGTGAAGAGCAAAACATTGTTGACACCACGGGAGTCGTCGCTGTCTCCAGGGCGGGAGATCTTTTGGCTGGTGGAGTAGTTGACAAAAGCTGGGTGCCCGGCGATGTAGATTTGGTTGTCAGCTGCGTAGTTGACAGCATTGCAGGCACCCAGGATGTCCTCAAACTCCACCAGGGCCTGTCGCTTTTTGGGCATCACCACCACGTAACTGCAACAAAGGGGACGGAGCTCAGAATGAGCTGACTGCAGGAGGGGAACTGACGACCCTCGGGGCTGCTGCAACTCACCTGATGGGACCAAACTCCTGCAGGGCCTCCACCAGGTCAGCCTCCACCACACCATCAATCAGCCCCCGGATGTGAACCACAGGGGATGCGGGGGTCTTGTGGGGATCATCGTAGTTCTCCTGGGAGGGGACGTGGGGAAAACTTGGCTCAGAATGCAGCCATCAGAGCTACCAAAAGCACACCGGGACCCCAACCCTAACCCAAACCTCCCGTAACCCCAACCCCCCCCCCCCAAACCCTAACCTCCACCCAACCCCCCTAACCCCAACCCTAATTCCCCCCCTAACCCCCCACCAATCCTAACCCAACCCCCCCCAACCCCAAGCCCCCAAATTCTAACCCCCACCCACCCCCCCAACCTCTAACTCTAATTCCCCCCCTAGCCCCCCACCAACCCTAACCCAAATCCTCTAACCCCAACCCCCCCCAACCCCCTACTCCCACCCAACCCCTAACACAAACCCTAATTCCCCCCCCAACCTCCCCAACCCCCCTTAACCCCCACAACCCCTAACCCTAACTCTCCCCCTAACCCCCCCCACCCCCAACCTAAATCCTAATTCCCTCCCTAACCCCCACCCAACCCCTAAGCCCTAACCCACCCAAGCTCCCCCAACCCTAACCCATAACCCCAACCCCCCTTAACCCCCCAACCCCCATAACCCCTAACCTTAATTCGCCCCTAACCCCCTCAACCCCTAACCCTATCCCTACCCCAATTCCAGCCCCAAACCCCAATCCTAATTTCCCCTTCTAACCCCTCAACCCTAACCCCCAACCCCTCTTAACCCCCCCCTAACCCCCCCCAACCCCAACACTATCCCTAACCCAATTCCAGTCTCAAACCCCAACCCTAATTTTCCCCAACCCTAACCCCTAACCCCCCTTAACCCCCCCTAGCCCCCCCAACCCCAACCCCCAACCCACCTTAAGCCCCCCTAACCCTACCCCTAACCCAATTCCAGCCCCAAACCCCAACCCTAATTTCCCCCAACCCTAACCCCCCTTAACCCCCCCCAACCCCCATAACCCCTAACCTTAATTCCCCCTTAACCCCCTCAACCCCAACCCTACCCCTACCCCAATTCCAGCCCCAAACCCCAACCCTAATCTCCCCCCACAACCCCCCTTAATTCCACCCCAACCCCCATAAGCCCTAACCTTAATTCCCCCCAACCCCCAACCCTCCTTAAGCCCCCCTAATCCCCCCAACCCTACCCCTACCCCAATTCCAGCCCCAAACCCCAACCCTAATTTCCCCCAACCCCCCTTAACCCCCCCCAACCCCCATAACCTTAATTCACCCCTAACCCCCCAACCTTAACCCCTAACCCCCCTTAAACTCCCCTAACCCCCGTAACCCCAACCTTAATTCCCCCCCATAACCCCAACCTTAATTCCCCCCCAACCCCAACCCTACCCCTACCCCAATTCCAGCCCCAAACCCCAACCCTAATTTCCCTCTCTAACCCCCCAACCCCCCTTAACCCCCCCTAGCCCCCAACCTTAATTACCCCAACCCCCCCCAACCCTACCCCTACCCCAATTCCAGCCCCAAACCCCAAACCCCCTTAACCCCCCCCAACCCCCATAACCCCTAACCTTAATTCCCCCCTTAACCCCCCCAACCCCAACCCTACCCCTACCCCAATTCCAGCCCCAAACCCCAACCTTAATCTCCCCCCAACCCCCCTTAATTCCACCCCAACCCCCATAACCCCTAACCTTAATTCCCCCCTTAACCCCCCCAACCCCAACCTTACCCCTACCCCAATTCCAGCCCCAACCCCCAAACCCCCTTAACCCCCCCCAACCCCCATAACCCCTAACCTTAATTCCCCCCTAACCCCCCCCCCAATTCCTCCCCCCCCAGATCCCCTTCCTCCCCCCCCACCCCCACCCCACGTGGCCCTCCCACCCCCACAGGGACGGCCCCTCCCCCCCCCTTTTCCCGACCCCTCCCCCACTATTTCCCCCTCTCACCGCTCCGCCGGCCCCAGCCCCGCCGCCCCCCCCCGGTCCTCCGGGCCCATGAGGCGGCGGTTCCGCGTTTTCCGTCTTCTGACGCTTCGGGGCTCGACCTCCGTCGCCCCCCCCTCCGTAATACCTCCCCGAGCCGCCCCCGCCGCCCCCGCCCGCCGCCATTTTGCCCATCTCGCCCCCTCGGCCGCTGCCCTCCGCGCTCTGCGGGCCCCGCCACCGCCGCCGCGACATGGCGCCCCGCTCCGCCGCACCGCCTCCGCCACGCCCCCATTGGGCGGGCCCCACGCCACTCAGGCGGAGCGCTCGTCCCATTGGCTGACAGCGATGCCGCTCAGCCGAAATCCCCGCCCTCCAAAGCGATTGGCCTTGCGGGCCCGCCAGCCCGTCCCTCGTTCGTCCGCGCTTCTGCCTGTCAGAAAGGACAACGCATCCCATTGGCCAGCGCGTCCTTTCGTTCTCCCGCCCACCGAGGTGATTGGCTAGATCAACCATTCGTCTGGATTTGGCCCCGCCCACCGTCTTGGTCTGCACGGAGCTTCCGCCTTCTTCTTCAGATCCTTTCCGACCCTCCGGAGCTCCCAGAAGGCGTTTCGGCAGCCCCTCGACACTCTATTGGTCAAGGGGCACGCCGCTCAACAACCCTTGCCTCTGATTGGCTCCGTTCCCGCATGTCACCACCCCAAGCGTGCGCAAATCTCATTTGCCAATCCTCCTGCCTGTTAACTCCATCCCAGCGCTGGGATTGGCCAGAATAGGATTTCCCCCCCCCCCCCCAAAAAAAGTTGAGGACCCTTCAGAGCCCCACCCCCCAGGAGGGGTTGGGTCCCCCCAGTGGTCCTCCAAACCCCACGGCTGGGGGTCTAATTCCCCCACTGCCCCACTGAGTGTCCCTACATCCCAGGACCCCCCCACCCCAAACACCCCATAGGGGCACAGAAACAGCAATAGGGACCCCCCCCAATTTGTAGAAGACCCTTCAGAGCCCCCCCAGAAGGAGTTGGGTCCCCCTAGAACCCAGCCTGGGGGTCCAATTCCCCTCTGCCAATGCTCCCCCTCCCTGCCCCCACTGAGTGTCCCTGCATCCCAGGACCCCCCCACCCCAAACACCCCATAGAGGCAAAGAAACAGCAATAGGGACCCCCCCCCAATGGGTAGAAGACCCTTCAGAGCCCCCCCAGAAGGAGTTGGGTTCCCCCAGAGCCCAGCCTGGGGGTCCAATTCCCCTCTGCCAATGCTCCCCCTCCCTGCCCCCACTGAGTGTCCCTGCATCCCATGACCCCCCCACCCCAAACAGGCACAGAAACAGCAAAAGGGACCCCAGGGACCCCCCCCCACCCTAAAAATACACAAATCCTGGCCACGTCTGCACTGCTGTTTAATGTCACCATCCTCCTCTCTATGATTCTTTGCCATCTTCCTGGTGTTTGCTGGGAGCTCCACTGCTCTCAGTGCCCCCCCCTGAGCCATCGGTGCGGCCCCTCTGGGATTTGGGGTCACCCCCTGAGGTGCTGCTCTTGTCCTCCTGGGCTGCCATGGCATCAATGGCCGCGTGCTCCTTCCTCACCAGCTCCTGCAGCTCCTTCTGTGGGGTGGGAGAGAAGGGGTGGGAGGTGAAACCCCCCCCCCACCCTGTGATGGAGGGGAGGGGGGGGGGGAATTCCGAATCTCTTGCTGTATTTTGGGGTCTCACCTTCCAGCCCAGCAGCTCTGCCAGTGCCAGGCAGCCTTCATCGCAGTCCCCCAGCCAGGCCACATCCCTGGGAAGCAGAAGAATATGGGGGCACAGAGATGGGGGGGACACAAATTGTGTGGGGAAAGGGGGCATACGAGGGGGGGGTGGGGTGGGGGCAGCCCCTCAGTGACCCCCTAAAATACAAGGAAAGGCCACAGATCTCAGTTTCCCATACGTACCTCCGCCCCAGCTGCTGTGCATGCAGACTCTATGCCCCCACCCCTCATCCCCGGGTCCTTCTGTGCCCCCATTGTGACCCCAATGTCCCCCCCAGACCCCCAGTCCCTGCCTGTAGGCTTTGTCTGAGTCGAAGTCCATCCCGCAGCCGAAGCCCATGAGGGACATGAAGGCATCACTCTGGGGACAATGAGGAGGTGATTAGGCGGGGGGGGGGGGTGGCAATTGCCCCCTTTCTTCATCCAGTAACCCTATATGCACCCCCCTCACCCCCTACCTCCCCTCACCTGCCCTGTTTTCTCCTTGTTGATGAGGAGCCGGGGGGTGCTGGCAGGGACCCTGAAAGACAAAATGGGAACAATGAGAGAACTGAAGACACAGAGGAACTGACACAGTGCAGAAAGGATGAGATGCATTGAGGGAAGGGGTGGGGGGAGGGGGGAGCGTGGCACATTTTGGGGTGGGGGCCGTGACCTGCTAACAAGGGAGGCGAAAGGTTGGACCTGAAGCGAAGTGCCCATGATGATGAGGAGATCGACTTTCTGGAAGTCCTGCAGGGACAGAAGGGGTTGCAAGCAGATAACAGTGCCCCCCCCCCCACCCCCCAGCCCTCTGTGAGCCCCCATCTTCATCGTGCCCCACCACAAATACTCACCGACTGCAGGAGACTGAAGAAGCGAGATGGGAGGTTCTCACCAAAAAATACAATGTCTGCAGAAAACAGATGAAAATCATGGCAGGAAGGGGGAGGGGGGGGTGGATGCACTGACCCCCCCCTTCTTTTATCACCCCCTTATGGGAGGGGCACAGAACCACCTCCTCACCTCACCTGGCTTCACCACGCTCTGGCATTTGTCACACTTGGGGACGAGGGATGAGAAGATTTTCTCTGTAACAAATAAAGGCATCACAGCTCAGCAGTGGGGTGGGAGATGCACACGGGACACCCTCCCCTTCTCAATTCCCCCCCCTCCTCCCCAATTCCCCCCCCCTTCCTGTCATTACCTTTCACCCAACTCAGGTCATACTGATGCCGGCAGGAGGAACGCAGGCAGTGTGCAGTTTGAAAGGTGCCATGAGCCTCCACCAATTCCTCAGGCTGCAGCCCTGCCACGCGTTCCAGCGTGTCGATATTCTGTAGGGAGAGGGAAATTTATAAGGACAGCATTTAAGGATGTTCTCAACTCCGGGAAAAGGGAGCACAGCAGGGGAGGGGGGGCCACACCTGTGTGTAGCAGCGCAGCAGCAGCCCCTTCTCCTTCAACAGCCGCATGAAGTAGTGGCAAACTGTGGGCTGGGGAGAGAGCGATGGGTTTAGAGAAACCACAGGGGGGGGGTATATGGTGTGTGTGTCCCCCCCCTCCCCCAGGAATCACCTCTTACCTTCAGCTGTCCTGGGAGCAGCTCCTTAGCCAATGCAAAGAAAGGCTCTGGGTGTTGCTGGAGGAAAAGTGGAGGGGGGGTCAGGGTCTGGTGGGGGGCTCAGGGCCCACTGCTGTGCTGGGTGGGGGCAGGGAGGCTCAAGGCCCACTGCTGTGCTGGGGGGGTCTCAGGGCCCGGTGCTGTGCTGGGGGGTGGGGGGGCTCAAGGCCCACTGCTGTGCTTGGTTGGGAGAGGGGGGGCTCAAGGCCCACTGCTGTGGTGGGGGGGGCTCAGGGCCCACTGCTGTGCTGCAGGGGGACCTCAAGGTCTGGTGCTGTGCTGGAAAGGAGGAGGGGGGCTCAGGGCCCACTGCTGTGCTGGGGGGGGGTTCAAGGTCTGGTGCTGTGCTGGGAAGGAAGAGGGGGGCTCAGGGCCCACTGCTGTCTGCTGTGCTGGGGGGGGTCTCAAGGCTGACTGCTGTGCTGGGGAGGGGGGGCTGAAGGCTGACTGCTGTGGTGGGGAGGGGGCTCAAGGCCCACTGCTGTGCTGGGGGGGTCTCAGGGCCCGGTGCTGTGCTGGGGGGTGGGGGGGCTCAAGGCCCACTGCTGTGCTGGGGGGGTCTCAGGGCCCAGTGCTGTGCTGGGGGGTGGGGGGGCTCAAGGCCCACTGCTGTGCTTGGTTGGGGGAGGGGGGGCTCAAGGCCCACTGCTGTGGTGGGGGGGAGGGGGGGCTCAAGGTCTGGTGCTGTGCTGGGAAGGAGGAGGGGGGGCTCAGGGCTCGGTGCTGTGCTGGGGGGGGGCTGAAGGCCCACTGCTGTACTGGGTGGGGGGGGGGGGCGGGGCTCAGCCTCACGTTCCCCCATACCTTGAAGTAGGAGATGTCAAAGATGGCCTCAGGGTAGGGCAGTTCGTAGCGGCCCAGGTTGGCGTACAGCCCGGTTTCGGGTGAACGGAAGTCGGGGATCCCGGCGGCTGCCGGGGGGGGGGGGTGTTACATAAACGCTGCCACTCCTCCGCCTCCCCCCCTCCACCCCCCGGTTCTGCTCACCCGTGGAGATCCCGGCGCCCACCATGCACACCACACGACGGCAGCGCTCGCTTTGCATAAACCGGGCGATTCCCGTCAGCGACAACTCATCCAAAACGCGTTCCGGCGGCTCCGCGCCCAACCCCAGCGTCCGTGCCAGGAGGTTTCGCAGCAGCTCCACTGCGAACGGTACCGGGAGGAGTCAACAACGGGGTCCCCCGCAGGCCCGGCCCGGCCCCGCGCCCCGCACTCACTATCGGAGTCCTCCGTGGAGCCGCCCTCAGCTTCAGCGTCGGGATCAGCCCCGGAAGGGGGAGCTGCGGGGGTGGGACGGGGCGTCACGGAGGGCCGGAGGGACCCTCCAGCCTCAGCACCGCCACCGCCTCCGCCATTACCGTCCGCTCCGGACATGGGGGCTCCTGGAGGCGCTTCCCGGCATGCCGTGAGCCGTCTACGCTGATTGGTTGAAGACTCCAAACTTCCGGTTATGCCTGGTATGGGTGGTGTTGATTGGCTGAAGGCGCCACGCTTCCCGGGATGCCCCGCGCGGACGGCGTTGATTGGCTGAGACAGCTGCGCTTCCCGCGATGCATAGCGCCGGCTTCTCTGATTGACTGAAGGCGCCGCGCTTCCCGGGATGCATCGCGCGGGCGGCTCTGATTGGCTGAAAGCACCACACTTCCCGGTATGCCCCGCGTGAACTCAGCTGACTGGCTGAATCCGCCGCACTTCCCGGCATGCTCTTCGCTACAGCTATTGATTTCCACACTTCCCAGCATACCTCGCGCGGGTAGCGCTGATTGGCTGAAAGAGCTCACAACTCCCATCGTCCCTTGCTCTCTCCCGGAAGTGCTCTCCGGACTACGCGTCCCGGCGGGCCTTGCGCTGCTCCCCCCCCATCCCGGGCCGCGGGGATTTCCCGGCCCGGCGGCGCTGGGCCCGTGGTGGCGGGGCCCTGAGCGCGGCCCGGCTGATGGCGGCCGCGGGGGCCGCGCCGTCCGGCGATGCGAAGCGAACGGAAGGAGACGAGTGGTACGACAGCGGGCTGGGCTCGTTGGGAGAAGGACAGTTGGTACCGTTGTCCCACAGCCCCGGTCCGGGTCCGGAGTCTCCCGAGGACGTTCCTCCGGAGGGCCCCGAACCCGAGGCTGAGGTGTGGCTGCGGCACGTGCTGAGCTTCGTCAGCGAGGACGGCGACACGTGAGTGAAGGAGCAGCGGGGGGGGGGCGGCGATTGGGGTCGCTGAGCTGAGGCCGAACCCCCCCCCCCCCTTCCCCTTCCTCTCTGTCCTCCCCCCCCCCCCCCCAACACAGAGCGCTGCACCTCGCGGTCATCCACGAGCACGAGGCTTTCCTGGATTCCATCCTGCAGCGCGCGGCATCGCATCCTGGGGGGGGGGGGGGGGGGGGGGGGGGGGGGGGGGGGGGGGGGGGGGGGGGGGGGGGGGGGGGGGGGGGGGGGGGGGGGGGGGGGGGGGGGGGGGGGTGGGGGGGGGGGGGTGCAGCGCGCGGCAGGCACTGCTTACATGGATCTGCAGAACGACCTCGGGCAGGTGAGGGCATGGAGCAGTTAGAGAGAAACACGGGTGACCCCTGGGCTGGGGCTGATCCCTGAGCTGGGTGCAGCGGTTGGTTGGTGGGGGTGGGGGGGGGGGGTGGAGGGGTGACCCCTTGTTTGGGGACAGGCAAAGGAATCACAGAATCACCAAGGTTGGAAAAGACCTACAAGATGACCCAGTCCAACCGTCCGCCCGTCACCAATAGTTCTCACTAAACCACGTCCCTCAACACAAAATCCAAACGTTCCTTGAATGCCTCCATGATCGGTGACTTCACACCTCCCTGTGCAGCCCGTTCCAATGCCTGACCGCTCTTTCAGATAAATAATATTTCCTAACGTCCAACCTAAATCTCTCTTTGAAGCCATTCCCTCCAGTCCTATCACTGTGCCGTGAAAGAAGAGGCCAACCCCCAGCTCACTACAACCTCCTTTCAGGTCTCCCCATAAAATCTCCCCTAAGCCTCCTTTTCATGGGTGCCCCGTGAGCTGGGGGTGATGGCTGGGGCCTCAATCCAAGGGCAGTCAGTGGCACCGGGGGGGGGTTGGTGGCACTCAGTGGGACAGGGGAGGCGAACCCTGGGCCAGGAGCAGCTGCTGGGGCTGATTCATAGAATCATTGAGGTTGGAAAGACCACTGGGATCATCTAGTCTAGCCATCAACTTACCCCCACCGTGCTCATTAACCGTGGCCCTCAGTGCTACATGTGCTCTTTTCTTGAAGGCTTCTGAGAACAGCGAGCCCACCACCTCCCTGAGCAATCTGTTCCAATATTTGACTGCTCTTTTGGAGAAGAATTTTAGCCTAATATCCGTAGAATCACAGAATGGCCAATGGCTTGAAAAACACCACAACCATCATCGTGTTTCAACCCCCCTGCTATACGCAGGGTGGCCAACCACCAGACCAGGCAATTCCTGAGCTGAGGGCAACCACCAGAGCCAGGGGGTGATCCGTGGGGCCGTTTCCAACCTGACTGATTTCCTCTTTCTTGCAGACTGCCCTGCACCTGGCTGTCATCTTGGGGCTGCCCGGCTTTGTGCGCAAGCTGCGGGCGGCGGGCGCGGGGTTGGGGCTGCAGGAACGTGGGGGTCACACAGCCCTGCACCTGGCATGTAGGGAGGGGCAGCCCCAATGTGCCCAGCATCTCCTAGGGGGTCTCCGCTGCCCCCTGAGCGAGGAGGAGCGTGCACAGCTGGAGAGTGTCAACTATGATGGTAAGGTGGGGGGAATCCAAAGGGAGAAGTGTGGGTCTGAGGCATTTGGGAGCACAGCAGGGTTTTATTCGTGGGGATGTTGGAGGGATATTAAGCATACAGTAGGGGAGCGTAGCTTGGAAGGGGGTGCTTAGAAATGATTGAAGGACTGGTGGGGGGGGAGCTGAAGAATGGGGACGTGCTCTGGGGACGTTGGGGATGCAATATGAGGGTACACAACACAGGGAGCACAGAGCACTGAGGTTATAACAGGGATGTGGGGTCTCAGCATTTGGGGTGTGAAGTGTGGGGATGTGACATGGAGATGCTGAGGTGTCTTCACAGAATCACAGAATGGCCAGGGTTGGAAGGGAGCTCAAGGATCATGAAACTCCAACCCCCTGCCACAAGCAGGGCCACCAAACTCCTCATTTAATGTTAGACCAGGTTGCCCAGGGCCCCATCCAATCTGGCCTTGAACACTTCCAGGGACGGGGCATCCACCACCTCTCTGGGCAGCTGTTCCAGCACCTCACCACTCTCTCTGTGAAGAATTTCCCCCTGACATCCAACCTCAATCTCCCCTCCCTCAACTTCAAGCCATTTCCCCTCGCCCTGCTGTTATCAACCCTTTCCAAGAGTTGACTCCCCTCCTGTCTATAGGCTCCCTTTAGGTGCTGAAGGCTGCAACGGTTCACCCCGCAGCCTTCTTTTCTCCAGGCTGAACAAGCCCAGCTCCCTCAGCCTGTCCTCATAGCGGAGGTGCTGCAGCCCCCTGCTCATTTTCGTGGCTCTCCTCTGGACCCTCTCCAACAGCTCCCTGTCTTTTTTATACTGGGGGCTCCACACTTGGATGCAGTGCTGCCGCTGGGGCCTCACAAGAGCAGAGTAGAGGTGAACAATCACCTCCCTGTCCCTGCTGGCCACCCCTCTTCTGATGGAGCCCAGGATCCTGCTTGCCTTCTGAGCCACAAGGCTGCACTGCTGGCTCACTTCAAGTTTTTCAGCTATCAAGACGAGCGTGGGGAATGCAGGATGTAATGGGGTTCAGCAGGGCTGTGGTGTGGGAAAACAGTGGGGTTTGGGACGTGGTGGTGGCACTACGATGTCCCCTTCTCCAGGTTACACCCCTTTGCACGTTGCCATTCTTCGGAAGGACGTGGAATTGGTTCAGCTGCTGTTGCGTGCCGGGGCCGACTCCAACAAAGCAGTGAGCACAGAAGAGGGGGAGGTGGGGGGTTGCCTAAAGGGATGCTGCTGTTCCTGTGCTCCCCACCCTGATTTCCTACCCTTTCTTGTACCCCCAGGAGCCGAGCTGTGGCCGTAGCCCCCTGCACCTGGCGGTGGAAGCACAGAGCCTGGAGATGGCAGAGCTGCTGCTGCGGGCGGGTGCTGACCCAGCAGCACGTGGCTATGGGGGTCGCACCCCCCTCTACAGTGCCCGACATCGCCCAGACCCCCGCCTGCCCCAGCTGCTCCGTGCTTTCGGTGCCCCTGACAGCTCCGGTGATTCTGAGGACAGCGAGGAGGATGAAGACAGCGAGGAAGACAACAGCAGTGGTGTAAGTAGCCCCCAAACCAAACCCCCACCTAAAAACTGAGAGGCCTCTCGGGGTCTGAGCGCTGTTTTTTTCCCTCCTTGTCCCCCCCCCCCCCCAGGAGGAATACGATGACATTGTCATCAACAGCGGTCGCTGTGCGGACTGAGGGGACGCCCCTGGATCTGCAGCCACCCCCCCTTATTTATCGGGGTCCCCTGAAGGCATGGGCTGGACTTTGGGAGGCTCCCTGTGCCCCCCTTCTTCTTCTTTTCCCTGGGTATAGCGTAGAGGATTTATATAAGTTGTTTTAAAATAAAAAGGGGGGCAGTTTACCCCCCCCCCCAACCCCCCTCCATCAATTGCCCCCACCCCAAATGTGGCTCCCATAAAACCCCTGCTGTCAGATTGCTGCCTGGAAAGGCAATTGCTACGGGAACGTGGTGAGGGGGAGAACACACAGACGTAGATCTCAAAACAGAGATAGAAGTGTTATTTATTTCAGGGTCTCACGAGAATTTAGGAGGGAACACGTGACCCCCTTTGGCCCCCCCCCCAGGTTGGTTGGGGCCGATGTAACGCAGCAGTGGGGCTGGGGGTCGCTTGATCACATCCTGACCAACAAAAGGCTGCAGGGCTGGGGGCACGCGGACACTGCCATCCTGGTGGAAGGTAGGGGGGAAGGGAGAAAGGGTGGGAAGTGTCAATCCCCTGTGCTTCCCCTTCCCACCCCCCCTCAAATCTAAATGCAGTAAAGCCCCTTCCACACACCGCCTGTTGGTTGCACTCCAGAAGGGCGATGAGCAGCCGGGGGACGGCACAGGCTGTGCCATTCACCTGGGAAAAGAATGGTAAGGGGAGGGTAGAGGAGTAAATGGTCTCACGGTGCCCCCCTTCCCTCCCCCAACCCCACCCCCAGGGTGCAGAGGGCTCAGCACCCACCGTGTGTGCGTGGTGCAGCTTCCCAGCCCCATCACTGTACATGATATTCAGCCTCCGGCTTTGGTAATCGGTGCAGTTGGAGGTGCTAGAGATCTTGGGGGTGGGGTGGAGAGGTACCATAGAGACCCCCCCCCCCCACAGCCATGGTCTCAGCAAACCCCATAATGGGAGGGGGAAGGGGGGTGCAGCCCCCTCCTGGCTGCTCTCACCTCCCCATATTTGCCCCGTCCTGGCATCCAGGCTTCGATGTCAAACTTGCGATAGGCAGGGAGTCCCAGCTCCTGTGTTGGCATGTCCAGAACACTGCAGGGTGTGGGGTGGGAGGGGGGGGAACCATTGGGACATCGATTTGAGGGAAAGGACCCAAACTAAGCCCCCCTCCACCCCAACTGACCGGTAGTGCAGCCCCAGCTCTGAGAAAATCTCCTTCTGCAACATGAGGAATTCATCCAACATCATCTCGCTCTCGGCCCCGCTTTCTGCTGCCGTCACCCCAAACATCTCCACCTGTGAGTACAGAGTGGTCCCGAAGCCCCCTCCCCATTTATTGCCTTCCTGTACAACCCCCAGCTCCACCATCCCACCTTGGTGAACTGGTGCACACGATAAAGGCCCCAGGGCTCTCGGCCCGTGTCGGTCTCTGCACGGTAACAAGTGCTGGAGCAGACAATCCTGTGTTTGGGGGGGGGAAGAAATGATCAGAAATGACCCCCATAAACACCCCCCCACCCCTCCCTTACATCCCATCCCCACAGTCTGCTGTTGCTGTACCTGATGGGCATGTCCTGCAGCCGCACCGCGTGGTCCATGAAGTAACCTGCAGGAGAAAAGAGGGGACAAGTGAGAGGTCTGGACACATTTTGACCCATTCTGCCTTAATTGTGCCCCCTCCTGATACACCCCACCCAAATTTTGCCCCGTTCTGAATCATTTATCCCAGCTTTGTCCTGTTTCCCGTTATTTTTTTCCCCCCGTTTTGGAAATTTTGCCCTGTTTTTCACCTGCAATCCCCACCTCGGAGGTGCCAGCCAGGCACAGGTCCTCGAAGCGAGCCGGGTCAATGCAGTACACAGGAGATGGGGTGGTGTTGAGCTGCATCCCACAGCCCTCCTGGGGGGGTGGGGACACACAGGGAAGTCACTTGGTGGTGAGGAGGACAACAGGGACAGTGCAGGGACAGGGTGGCACTTACAAAGACAACGCCGCGCAGCAGATCAGGGACCGTCATGGGCAGGAAGCCCTGCAGTGCAATGAGAGATGTAGGAGGGCTTGGGGAGGGGATCACGAGGCCCCACAAGGTGTGAGGAGGACCACAGGGTTCCCCTAGACTCGATTCCATACCTTGGGCACCAGTTTGGCCAGCACAAAGTGAACCAATGCGTGCTGCAACAGCGCGCCTGCCCCGCACAGGTAATAGGAGCGGTGACCTGAGATGTGTGACAACCTCCTGCGGGGGACAGAGCTGTCACCAGGATGGAAGTGACACTGCAGTGAGTGATCCCTGCGTTTGGGGAGTGGGGGGCTCACCGCTGGCGGATGATGTCCAGCTCCTCACCCAGCTCCAGGTGTCCCTTAGGCTGGAAGTTGAATGCTGCAGGGATAGAGGAAGGCTTTCTCGCTCTGGGACCCCCCGTCCCATCCCGTTATCCACCCCCACTCTGTGCTGCCCATCCCCAGCTCGGCCCTACCTGGCTTCTCCCCCACCACCTCCAGCACACGGGCCTGGCTCTCATCACCAACGGGCTGCAGGAGGAGAAGGAGAAGGGGAGGGGGTCAGGAGGTCTGCAGCATCTTCCCCCCCTCTCCCCCCTTCCCCACATTCCCCTGCTCACCGCTGCCGGGTGGGTGCTGTTGGGCAGCTGCAATGCATGCAGGTAGAAGCGTTCATCCAACGCTGCCTCTTCTGCCAGCAGCTCCCTCAGCTGCAGCCTCACGGCACGGCCCCGTTCCCGCAGCGCTGTGTATTCGGGGACCTGCAGGAATGGGGGCCACGGGGACCACGTGGTGGCCACATCACCTCCCCAGCAATATGGGGTTGGGAGGATCCAACCCGGAGCAACGCTTCTGGGGGTCTCACCGCATGCAGCGTGTCCTTGGAGTGGGTGGTCTGTGGGGGGGGAGAATGGGTGAGATGGAGGGATGGGGAGGGGGCACAGAGTAATGCAGTGCCATAAGGAGAGGGGGGGGGCTCACCACCAGGGCGTGCACTGCCAGGGCCACCTCTTCCTTCTCAGCCTCAAGTCGGGAGATGCCAGCACGCACCTCCTCCAGGCGGGCCCAGGTCTGCAGCTGTGGGCGGGGTCTGTCACAAAGCCCCGCCCCCAACACGCTATAGGCTCCACCCCCTGCCCATAGGCCACGCCCACACAGACCACAGCCAATAATGCTCATCTAGCCCCGGCCACGCCCCCAAAGTCTACATAGCCCCGCCCACATTCTCAGGCCACGCCTCCAATGCGCCATAGCCCCACCCACACCGCCAGGCCACGCCCCCTAGTGGCCCATTAGCCCCGCACCCTCAGGCCACGCCCCCAACTCCTACATCGTCCCGCCCACATCCCCGGACCACGCCCCCAAATGCACCATAGCCCCGCCCACATCGCAAGACCACGCCCCCTAATGGCCCTCCAGCCCCCACGCCCTAGCGATCCAAAAGCTCCGCCCCCACCCACAGGCCCCGCCCCCACCCACAAGCCACGCCCCGAGCGATCTAAAAACCCCGCCCACACCCACAGGCCACGCCCTCAAATTCCCACCAGCCCCGCCCACACCCACAGGCCACGCCCCCCGCCTCTCCCGCTCACGATCTCCCGCAGCTCGCTCTCCCGCAGCGCTCCTTTCCTCCTCTCGAGTTCCCGCGCGGCCTCCGCCGGATGCGCGCTCAGCGCCGCCATATCGAGCTGCGGCTTCGCGCTCAGCCCTTCCCGCACGTGTTCGTAGAGGCGGCTCCGCTCCGCCGGTCCCCGCGGAACGGTTCCGGTGCCGGCTGAGCGCCGCCCTCGTGCTGCTGCCACTACAGCGCGCCGCGCCGCAGCCAGCGCCCTGGGCGCCGCCATCTTGGACAGTCCTCCAGAAGTCAGGACGGTCACGTGGCGGAAGCGAAGTCATTCGGCGGAAGTGGGACTGGAACCACGTGGCGGAAGTAGAACTACGTGACGGAAGTGGAGCCACCCCCATCCCTAGGATCCTCCCTCACTCCCCCCCCCCAAGTGACGACAACGCTTCGCATCGCTCCGGGAACGCAAGGCTTTAATGAACGTATAAGCAGGGATCCTTCGGTCGCGCTCACTTCTTTTTCTGCACGTGGGCGCAGTCGTACTTCCCCCGCACGACGGTCAGCTTCACCCCCGGCAGGTCCTGCGTGCGGCCGCCCTGCACCAGCACCACGTGGTGCTCCTGCAGGTTGTGGCCCTCGCCCGGCACGAAGCACACCACCTCCCGCCCGTTGCTCAGCCGCACCCGCACGCATTTCCTGTTGGCTGAGTTGGGCTTCTTGGGTTTGCGGATCAGGTTCCTCACCACCACCCCCTTCAGCTGCGGGCGGCCGAAGGTGGGCCCTAGCTTGGGAGGCGGCGGCTTGGGCCGGCCCTGTCGGTGCATTTGGTTCAGCGTAGCCATGGCGGCGGTCGGCGGCGCCCCGAGGACTGCAGGGATAAAAAGGGGCGGTCAGCGGCAGCGGGACGGCTCAGAGGGGATGGGGACCGGCGGTACGCACCGCAGCCGCGCAGCGAGGCTGCGGTCCTCAGTACAGCGCGGAGCGACATCCTGCGGGATGGACAGTCCTCCAGCCTCCTGCGGGGGACACGCAATTAAAGCTTTCCCCGCGTGGCGGCTCCGCACTGGGGCGCAAAGCGCGATCGCAGCGGCAATTCACACGGCCGGCATCTTACCGCTCTCCTCCGCGCCGTGCGGATTTTCCGCCCCACCCGCCGCGCTGTGACTGGTCAGTGCCAACGCCAATCTCCCTCAGCCTCCCTGCGATTGGTCGAGCTCTGTCATGTGCCCGCCCTCCACACGGATGCTCGGCGGGACCAATAGCGTGGAGGGGGGCGGGGCTTGTTGCCAAGGGAACGGGGGGCGGGGCTTGTTGCCAAGGGAACGGGGGCGGAGCGCGGCCCAGCGCGGCGGCCTTCCAACATGGCGGCGGCGGAGTGAGAGGAGCGGCGCGTCCGGCGGGGGGGGGTGAGCGGGGCCGGAGGGGCCCGGGGATACGGGGATATGTGGATATGTGGGTGAGGGTCTTCAGATGGCGGTGCTGGGAAGGATTTGGGCTTCCTGAGGTTGGGGGGTGGGGGTCTGTGAGTGCGGTGCTGTGGGCGGCCTGCGCCTGGAGGGGGTGTGGGTGAGTTGTGGAGGCCCTGAGGGGAGGGGAGGGGATATGGGGGGTGGGGGGGGATAGGAAGGGATTTGGGAAGGGGGGGATAGGAGAGGGAAGGTGGGGGGGCAGGGGAGGGGGGGGATAGGAGGGGGGGGATAGGAGGGGGGAGCAAAAGGGGGAGGATAGGAGAGGAAGGGGGGCAAAAGGGGGGGATAGGAGAGGAGGGGGGGATAGGAGAGGAAGGGGGGCAAAAGGGGGGGATAGGAGAGGAGGGGGGGATAGGAGAGGAAGGGGGGCAAAAGGGGGGGATAGGAGAGGAGGGGGGGATAGGAGAGGAGGGGGGGATAGGAGAGGAAGGGGGGCAAAAGGGGGGGATAGGAGAGGAAGGGGGGCAAAAGGGGGGGATAGGAGAGGAAGGGGGGCAAAAAGGGGGGGGAGATAGGAGAGGAGGGGGGGCAAAAGGGGGGGATAGGAGAGGAAGGGGGGGGAAAAGGGGGGGATAGGAGAGGGGGGGGATAGGAGAGGAAGGGGGGCAAAAGGGGGGGATAGGAGAGGAAGGGGGGCAAAAGGGGGGGATAGGAGAGGGGGGGATAGGAGAGGAAGGGGGGCAAAAGGGGGGAAGGGGGGGATAGGAGGGGGGGAGGCAAAGGGGGGGAAGGGGAGGATAGGAGGGGGGGCAGGGGAGGGGACAGAAGTGGGGGTAGGAGGGGGGCAGAAGGGGAGAAAGGAGAGGGGGGCAGAAGGGGGGGAAAGAAGGGGGGGGCAGGAGGGAGAGGAGGGGGTAGGAGAGGGGGGATAAAAGTGGGGGTAGGAGAAGGGGAGGAGGGGGATAGGAGGAGGAGGAGGGGGATAGGTGGGAAGGTGGGGGGAATGGAGAGGGGATTCTGAGTTTCTCTGGGCCCCCCGCTCTCAAAAATGGCCCGAATTTGGGGATCTGTCCATCCCTGCAGGACTGGGTGGGAGCCCACAGGTACAGCCAACAGCCCTGGTTTGGGTTTGTGTCTTTTGAAGCGGCCCGAATAGCTGCGAATTGGGTTTGTGGAGCCTGGCGTTGGGGAAGGTGCAGAGCCGGGGGGTTTAGAGGATGTTTAAATAAACCCCCAAGTTGAGTTTGAGCAGCAGAGCTGAGGTGTGCAGAGGGAGTTTAAATAAACCCCGTTTGAGCAGCAGCCAAAGGATTTGGTTGTTTGCTGCCGGTGCGAATGGCAGCCAATCCTGGTGGCCTTTGAAGGAAGTTTCCTAATTTCTGGTTTATTTCTAAACCTGTGGGATGTGTTTGTTGTTCCCTGGGCAGGTTGGGGGGAGGGGGGTTTATAGGAGTTGGGTATGAATTGCTGGTTTGTGAAACGTGAGGCTCTGTGGATGCATCACCAGCGCCGTGCTGTTGTCTTTGGCTGATGTTTCCAACTTGTGGTGTTCAGAAACGTTGCCCGTGTTCTTTTCTGCTGCAGTGCCACCCGTGACTTTCCTAAATGAAGGTAATTAACCAGAATGCATTTGGCAGTTGGAATAGCCTCAGAATTTTCCAGGGAAGATACCAACAAGATAACGATTGCTGCCAGCTTAGGTTGTGTTTGCACCTCAGCTGAATAGAAACTCGTGCTCTGCTCCCCCGTGTTGTTACAGCTCCCAGATGTTTTCCAGATATCTTTATTTGCATCTGCAGGGAGGACGTTTGTTTTGCTGGCACTTATCAAATCGGTCAGGAGGAAGCAGGCCCTATAAAAATAAAAACTCACAGGGCTTTGCTCTGGGCTTCTCACCGTCCTTTGTGCTGCTGCGTTGCCTCTTTTATTGATGTTTGGGCTGAATCTCTGTGAGTCGGATCTCTGTGAGTCACCCAAGCGCTGCAGCAAAGGTGAATTTGTTTGAGTGGACATGAAAAGGGACATAAATTACACCTCCATCCCCGTGGCATTGGAGCAGCAGGACAGGAGAGGCGGTGCTTGGAGCACGGTGAGCTTCTTACCAGGCCTTCCTTTGGTTCTGTGTTGTGGGTTTGATTCCTCAGTGCTCGACTTCTCAGATGAATGATTTATGGCTGCGGGTGGCTGGCAGAGGGAAAGGAAGGAGGTGTAACTTTACATCCCGTCGGGAGGTTGCACCTCGTGGGGACGGAGCTTTCTGTGGCTGATTGGGCACTGCTGAATGCTGAGCACTTCTGTGCACGTTGGGGATGATGCCCGGTGCCATCGTGACCTGCTGGCTGTTGTCACTGCTCTGCTGTTCTTTGTGCAGCACTGGGGAGTTTTGCTTTTCTCTCTGTTTCTTCCTTTGATGCACGGAACCAGGAGCCCATTTCTGTCCTGTCTCTGAAGGCAGCGAAGTAAAGCAGAGACAACACGCCTTGGTGTTGGGTACCAACACATGGGATTCAGTTGTGCTGCACTCCAGGTGGGATGGAGGACAAAGGACGCAGCCCTGTGACTCCCAGCAGAAACCCCAGGGACGTTTGGCAGCTTCCATGCAGCCTAATTACAATCACACCGTTTTTATTTAATACGAAGTTGTTTCTCCTGAGGCCAGCAGAGGAAGGGAAGAGGCCTCACCGTGTGCCTGGGAACGGAGCCGTGCTGGTTTGGGGTTTCAGGGGGAGCTCTGCCTGGCACAGGTGCAGCTCACATTTCAGAGCAGCCTTCCCAGCTGGCGTGGTGCATCCTGGAGGATTTGCTGGGTTTTTCTTTTTTAGTTTTTTTTTTTTTTTGATGTAATGAAAATGTAGTTCTTCAGAGCTGTGTTTGTTGAGCTCTTCCTTTCCTTGTGCCGTGCGCTTAGAGCGAATAAACTGTAGTTGGGGGGTGCAGGAGGGTGATGAGAAAATGGAAGGGGCTGAGATGTTTTGGTCTTGTTAACTGTAAGAGGAGGCCTTGGGTTTGGCACTGTGGCTCTGGGGGTTTGGTTTGGTTTGGTTTTCCTTTTCCTACCGAAGACAAAGACTTCAGCTGTCAGCTATCCGAGCTGAACCTCCTTGTTCTGGTGTGGGATTGGGGCAGCACTGCTGGGTGCTGTGCTGAGCATCTCCCATAGCTTCATTAGTGATCCTTAAGCACTGGGGAATACAATCCACTGCCAGCTTACATTAAAATCATCATTACAAGTCCTTCCCCTGCAGGGCTGCTGGGGCAGGTTGTGCACTAACGAGTGGGCTTCGTTAGCACCTGTTGATCATCTGAAGCTTTGGGTCCTTTCGGGGGGGGGCAGGTGATGTCCCTGCATGGCTTTTCCCTGCTGTGCATCATTATCCTTTTGCTGTGAATGTCTGTTTTGATTCCAATGGGTTCTAAGAGGACAACAGCAAGGCGAAGGTTGTAGAAACAGCAGGATTTGGGATGCGGTGGGGGAGTGCTGTTGGGTTTTGTCACCGTGACCTGGGGCAGGGCTGTGTTCACTGTTCTTTATGCAGTGCAGCCATTGCTGCAGAGCAGGAGCACCGAGAGACGAGGAGCTTCACACAGCTCTGGCTGCTCAGAGTTCAGAAAATCGAGGCAGTGGGGGTGGATTGCATTCCTCCACCCCGGACCAAAGGGATCTTTGGTGCAACACAGAACTTGTTTGTCCGACCTGCTGGAGGGGTTGGGTAACCCCTGCTGGGAGCGGGTGAGTTGTGGGTGTTTTGATGCTTCCTGTTCCAAAAAGGTGCCTGTGTGATGTTCCACGCTGTGATTGAATCATTTATACTGCCTGAACAGAGAGCCCGAAAGGGGGCTGCGTGAAACGATGCTGAAATGGCATCTTTCTGGTTAAAAGCTCTGTTGCAAGGTACTGTAGCTGGTAGGGATTCTGTTACTTTTGGGTCAGGGTTCTGTTGGGGGATTGCTGATGCCAGGCAGCAGCGTTCCATGGAGCAGTGTTGTGTGACACTGCCTGGAAGGGGCTCTGTGTGCCCCCCAGTGCTGCAAACTCCCAGCTCGCCTCCGCGTTTGCTTTCTGCATGAATGCTTTCTGCTGCCCTAGGCTGTTATCCTCTCGCCCTTCCCACAGCGGTTCATCTGACACCAGAGAACTCCCAGTGAGAGACAGAATGAGAGAGGAGTGGTGAAGCAGCCTCCAGCTCAGGGAGAGGCTTGCAGGAACCCACGGAGCAGGCCAGCATCTCTCTGCTTGCTCTCGAGGATGCTGAGGAAGCCCTGCAGTCAGTGGAGCAGAGGGAGCACTGCTGAGATGTCATCTATGCGTACTGCATGAAAGGGAGAAATTGGGTCTGCAGTGCTCCTGGTTGTACCTCTGGAAACCGAGATAAGGGTAATTGGAGCTCAGGTTTCAGGGCACAAATGTTGTCTGTGGGAGCAGGGGGAGCAGCCCCTCTGCATGAGATGTCATTCCACGAGTACTGAGGCTGAGAAGTGCTTCTGGGCAGTGAGTGGCCATGCTTTATCCGACTGTGCCAGTCCACAGAGCTGGAGGGAATAAGGTAACAGACTTTGTACAGAACGTGCTGAGCACTGCAAATCCATTCACCTGTTGTTTCTTCTTCTTCTCGCTGGTTGTTTTTGAGTGTGAAGGACTCAAATTCTTTCCACGATGATCCTTTAGGTCACTTCCAACCCACGCCACGCTGTGATTCCATCACTCTCCAGCACTTTTCCTCTGAAGATCTCAGAGCTCTTTGCAGTCAGTTTCCTCCCAGAGAAGCCAGCGTTGCTCTGCTCTGTTTAAAGCAGACTCTCATGTGCCGAGGTGACGCTCCCCCTCACAAAGCAGAGCAGGAAAAGAACCAGGAATAGATTCCCAGAAACCTGTGTTAAGTCCTTCAGCACTGAGTCATCGCTGGGCAACCCCGCAGGCTGCTGCGTGGGCAGAAAAAGGGAAAATTGAAGTGAATTTCTCACTCAAAGTGCCTGAACTTTCTGGAAGAGCTTGGCAGAGGCTAGCCGGCAGGTCAGCTCACTGGAATTTGGGGTGGCTCAACCCAAACCAATGTCTTTGGGGCACCCCAGCAGTGCAGCGCAGAGGCTCAGGGCGTTTCTGCAGGTTGAGGGAAGCGTGGATGATCTTCTGCTGATGGGAGAATGATTGGTGTGTACTGATGGACGTGGCTTTGTTGGACTCCACGAGGTTCTCCTGGCCCTGCTGAATAGCATCCCATCCTTCAGGTGGGTCGACCACACGGTTCACAGCACTCCTTTTGGACTTTTTTTCCTGCCTGAGGACTCTGTTTGGGTCCTCCTGGTGTTCTTCAGCCCTGCCCAGCCTGGCAGCAGGGCATCTCTCTGCTCTTTGAAGGTTGTGCAAAAGCCAGCCTGGCCAGTTCTACCACCCTGCTGGCAGGTTGAGCACAGCAGTGCCTCCGTGCTGCAGTGAGCGTTGAGCTGTGCCACCCTCAGCACTGTCTCAGCATGACAAACACCTGGTGGATGACATCCCATGGCTCTGGGAGGGCTCCTCTGCCCCACTTCCACACAGATGTGTCTGTACGGCTGCTTTCATTGCTCCAACAACGCAGGGCTCAAGTCCCACCCGTGGATGCTGTCAAGGAAATGCCATTTCCAGTTCCATGGCGTGGCTGGAATGGAGCCCCAAGGGCTGGGATCCCTTCTGGTTGCACTGCTGGGCTGCTGTGTGTGTCTGTGTGAGCTCAGAGCTGTGGCTCCCAGAGCCTGAAACCACGTGAGAACTTTACTGCCAAATAAAATGCAATAGCTGAGCCTGCAGCGTGCATTACGTAGTCTTGGGGGGGTGGGGGGGGGTGGAGTGAAGGCTTTGAGAGCTGATATCTCTTTGCATTTTGAAGCTTGGCTGTGTGCAGCAGGAGGGAAGCAGAGTGGCAGGGCATCATTGGTGTGGGCAGAGGTCCTCTGGGTGCAGCTCTGCATGGGGAGTTCCATTGGTGGCACTGAGGCCACGTTGGGTTTGTCTGCAAGGCGAGGATTGGCAGGATGTGCTTCTGCTAATTTAGTTAAAATTCTGAAAGATACGGGGGTAGAAACTTCCTTTGATGTGCTTTTATCTTTCTATGAATTAATTAGCGCGTTTCACAAGACTCTAAAATTGCTGCTGGGGGCTCTTTGTGCTTCTTGGCAGCTGAGCAGAACAGCTGGTGGATTTCTGTAGTCACAGCAGCTTTTGATGACTGAAAATGGGAGGTGATGAAGCTGCTGCTTGTTCTGTATCAGGGAAACAACTTTCCAGAAGGACAAATGAGTTTTGCCTCTTCGATTGGGAGAGACACAGCAGCTCCAGCTCGTTCCCACATCAGCATTCTGCCCAGCTCTCCGCTGCTGTTTTCTCCTTTCCTGAAAGATAAGAAAGCTGTGAATGCTGTAATTCAGCCTGGTGCCCGTTTGCTTTATGAGGGCTCAGGTGACCCCAGGTGGGTGATGCCAGCACCGTGCACGGGTGCTGCAGGCACCAGGATGAGGTGGGAGGCAATGCTGGGAGAGGTTTGTTCTCATCTGCTGATCCTTTTTTTTCCACCTCTTTCTCCCATGATTCCAGGAAAGCTTCCCAGTGCCACTTAGCAGTGTAGCAAGGCTGCTGTAAATATTTTGGTCCATGAATGCTCTGAAAAAGAACGAGGAAGAGGAAAATGAGGACAAATGGGAAGTGAGCAATCTAGTTGTAAACCCTGCTAGGTGATTAACATTCACAACCCTGCTTTTTTTTTTTTGGTGCGTGTTTCCCCCTCCCTGCTTGTAAAAGGCATTTAAATAAGAATTGAGCTGCACAGACCTCTTGGAGATGCTGTTGGGCTGTGCTGGATGGAGCAGGGCTCGCAGCTGCCCTGTGATTTGCTTTCCCTGTCCCACTCACCACCTGCTGCCTTCGCTCCCGTGCAGCAGAGCTCGAGCTGCCCCCGAGTTGTGCCAAGTTGCCAATAGAGGCTGCTGGGGGGAGAAGTTCATTTGCAAGACATGCCAACTAATTGGGCCAATTCAAGAGCTTTTCCTCTGAGCAAAATCAGAGAAGAAAGAATGGAAACGCCAGACATCAGAGCCTTGATTTCCAGCTGGAGATCCTCACACCGAGAGCTCGGGGTCTGCACAGGGACAATTCCTTCTCATGGAAAGCTGTGCCCACCCCATGGGATCACCCAGCTCACACTGCTGCTCATCTGTGTGGCAAACAGATGAAGAAGCAGAGCTTCGAGCCGTGATCCTCACCCTTAGGTGAGGCTTACACCCCTTGGATGAGCTCTAGGAGCCCTGCTGAGCGTCCTGGTGTCCCCCCAGCAGGTTTTGGGGCTGCTGTTCCTGAGCCAGAGCTCTTAACTGCCAGCTGAACTTGCAAGGAGAGGAGTCAGCACTTCTGGCCACATACAGCCCCTGCTTTCAGGATGGGTGAGGGACCTGGAAGTGGTGTAAGGAACACCCACATGAGCAGAGACGTGCCGGAAAGGCCACAGGCTTCCCACCTTCCCCTCTCTGTCCTTCCCTGTTTCCACGGTCGGGGCATTTGACTGGCTGCTTTGTTTCAAATGTTGCTGCCTCATTGGCTCCCGGCTCAAATCTCCTCTATTCCTGTTCCACTTCTTACAAGCTTCACTGTTAACCCTTCCGAGCCTCGCAGCTGTTGATCACAGCTCCTCTCCTCCTTCCCTCCCTCCTCGCTTGCCAACGGATCCTCACGGCGTGGGTGAGCGCAGCCGGAGCCACTTCCAGCCCTGGAAAATGGTAATGGCAGCACGGCACGGAGGTGGGCGCCTGCAGGGAGGTGGTGTGGAGCTGGGAGGAACCCGTTCTTTGGGTGGCTCAACCTTAGAGCAAGGCTTGCGGCACCAGGAAGCAGCGTGGGGTTTGGCACAGCTTCACCCTCTGTTTCTGTGCCTGTCCGTGTGCTGCTCATCCCGCTGAGGATGCAGGGGAGCAAAGCTGGTCTGTTTCACAAACCCAGTTTCAGCATGCAAGAAGGGGGGGGGGGACAGTGAGAGCCCATCTCACCCCATCCACAGGGCTCAGGATGTCCCAGTCCTGCCTGGCTCCAGAGGAACTGGGAAGTTTGCAGAGTCAGGAGCACAGCTTTGGCTGCTGGCCCCAAACCCCCCCGTTCTGTGCTGGTGTTCCTCAGCCCTGTGCCCTACTGCCCCACTCAGAGTTCCTTCTGCAGCAGTTTTCCTTCCTTCTTCCCCCTCTGGCTTGCAGGAAGCAGGAGGGTGATGGTGAGTAATGCAGAGTCTTGCTGCTATATTTTGTTAATGAGTTTCAGGCAGGGTTTGGCAGGGGGTGAGCACTGAGGGAAGGCTGCTCGGAGGAAGTTTCTTTGCTTTTCAAGCCCGGGCGAGGCTGACTGTACTGGAAACATGCAGAGCAATGGGGCACTCTCCACCTTGCTGCTGGAGCAGGTTGTTTGCCCTCCAATCTGCTGAGCTGGCTTTTGGAGGCAGCAAGCTCAGTTCTGGCTGATGCGAGCAGGGGACTCTCTTTGCTCTGGTCGTGGTGTTTGTATGGGAGGCAGAGCCTGAGGCTGCTTGGTTTGAGCCCATAAGAAAGGGGAGTCATTCCTCTTGGACGGAGGTGGGGGTGAAGCTGAGACTCGCATCTGTGCTGCTCTGGAATTGGACTTGACAAAAGGAATATCTCTTTGGAGCAGACTTCCTGCTCTGCTGCACCTGGTGCACGTGTTGTGCAGAGGAAGGGCTCGGTGCTGGCTAATGTTTCCCAGCTGATGGGAAGCAAAACGATCCCATGGGAAGCACGGGATGGTGGGGTGTCCCTGGGTGCCTGCACGGTGAGCTCAGAACCCCCATAAAACATCCCTGTGGGGCAGACAGGGCTGTGATGTTTGTTCTGATCCAGAGCGCCGTTGCTTTCCCATTCAGTCTCTGTTTAATGAGATCCATTTGGAGCAGCTCGGAGGAGATCTCAGGAGCGGAGCTGTGCCCTCACTGAGGCTCTACCCGATGCTCTGGGTGCACAGAATCCTGCAGGTTATGTGGAGCACCAACTCTTTGCAGAGACACGGAATGCTTGGAGAAGAGGGAAGTGTGCGAGGGGAAACCAGTGCTTGTGGGCTCCTCCTCGATCTTTCTTTCACTGTTTTTTCACTTTTGAAAGGTAAGAGTGAGCTCCCAACCCGTGATGGTGTAAGGCTGGGGAGCTTGCCAGCAGCGGGGAATATTCTGCTCTATTTTAGTTTACTCCTGGCTGCCAGAAGTGTTCGTTAATGGCTGACTAATTAAACAAAGCTGAGATAAAGGGAATGTGACCTGGGTTTGGACAGGGCTGAGGAATGTGCAGAGCTCCAGGAGAGGCAGAGGGGTGGATTTTAACCCTTCCCTTTCCCCGTGGCAGGCCGAAACACTGCTGATGTGTTGGACTGAGGGGTGGGGGTGACAGTGAGGATCCTCCAGCCGTGCCTCTTTGTGTTTCTGTTGCCAATCCAGAAGGATTTCAATGAGATCAAGCTCAGCTTGGAGGTTGGTTGTGTTAAGTAGCTGGGTCCCACTGTGTTCGCTTTCCCTCTGCCTGCACCCCACCAATGACCACCCTGAGAGGTGCCCTTTGCCTCCAAATCATCCAGATGTGGGATTTTTACCCGTGGTACCACACAGGGTTCCTCCGTGGGGGCTTTCCGTGGGGAAGGAGTGCTGAGGAAGTTTTCCAGGGTGGAATTTTGAAGCAGGTGATCTGAGGATCGAGGGAAGATGCTGGGACTTCTGCAGAAAGGCAGCGTGATGCAGGCAGGTGGGAGCAAGGAGGAAGCAAAGCAAAGCAGGCACACAAACACACACAAACACACACAAACACACACACACAGAGCCTGGGATGGCTGCAACCAGCAATGCCTGTGGGGTGAAGTTTCCCTCACTCAGCAATCTGGGCTGAAGCTGTGTGCGGCCATTGGAGCTTCAATCAGCCTCGCCTGCTGGGATAAAACTTCATCAAGGTAACGAGAATAGCCTGACAGGGAGGTTTGTTTGCAGCACAGCTCACACCCAGCTGCCTGCCCCTGAGGAATGCTTGGCGTGGTTCAGGATCTGGCCCCGTGGTGCTGGCAAATACGTGGAGCACAGCTGTGTCAGCTCACAGCGGCCTCTGGAGGAGTGAAATGCGAGATGGAGGAGGGCACAAATACCCCAATTTATGCAAGGATGGGCTGGGGCGAAGGCTTTCCTCCTTCCCCAGGTGCAGGGGGAGTTATTAGGATTTTATAGAAGCGGGATCTGGGAAGGAGAAGCTCAGACTGAGCAAGGAGGGGGAGTGTTGGTGCAGTGCTGGAGCGAGGCAAGCAGCTGGGGCTGGGATTTCCTGCCTGCAGGAAGAGATTGGCTTTGGAGCCACTAATTTTGCACCGAGCAATGTGAAGGAAGCTGAATCAAGGAGTCTAAAATGGGAGGAAAAGGGCCACAATCGCAGCAGAATGCAGTGAAAGTGGTAGAGGGGCCCGAAATCAGAGCCAGCCACGCTGGCAGGATGGGTTGGGTCAACGTGGGATGGCATTGCTGCCACAGCTTGAGAAAGCAGAGGGTTAAACAAACAAAGCGGGGCCTGAAATGCTAGGCTGCCTGTGTTTGTTTTATTCTGCTGCCTCCGTGTTCAGATCCTTCGTGGGAGGGGTGTGGGGAGTGCTTCCTTCAGCTCTGACTGACAAACAAACAGAACTGGTTTTTCCTCCGGTGAGATGGCAGGGCTGGATATGGGAGATGCAGTCTGATGGTTCGGCCCTGCAAACCAGCAGTGGCTGGTGATCATCAGACCCTCCTGTCCCTCACCTTTCCTGGATCTTCTGAGTGCTTTTTTTTCCTCTTTCACGTGCTAAAACCCAAGTTGTTTCTACAGTGAAAATGCCGACCTCTGCACTCGTGTGGTTTTTGGGCAAGCCCAAAGCATCCATGTGCAGCATCGGGATGCGCTGCCAGCAGATCCCAGCAGCAGATCCTAACAGCAAGAAGCTGCAGCCCAGCAGCAGACCAGCCCAGGAGCTGCCCTCAGCTTCAGCCATTCCCACAGCTTCCACCTGGATGGGACCCCTTTGCCCATCCCTGTGCTGGAGGTGTGAGGACGGCGCAGCCATGTGGGGTTTTGTTCCTTGCACGCCACCCTGCAGAGCTTTGAGCTGCACGAGGATGTGGCTGTGGTCCAGGTGCTGGGGATCACAGCCTGGTTTGGAAGGAAAACAAGCAAATCAGGGCTGGCTTTATGGTGCTGTTACACTTGTCCTGATGTTTGGTTCTGGATGGTGCTGTGAGCTGCTCGTGCTCTGCGCTGCATCCAGAGAAAACACAGAGTTTAAGGCCGTTGGCAGTTTGAGGGTTGCATTAGCAGCAGTCTGAGCATCCATCCTTTCCCCTTGGCTCTCTCTGGTGTTTTCACAAGGGTCTGGTAGGTCCAATCTCATTCTGTTTCTCTTTGCAGAGTCTGTGTAAGCAAAAGGAGAGGCCAGCAGCCAGGCAGAGCATGCCACCAAATGCACAGCAGAGAAATAGAGAAAAGCTGGTAGGGTTTTCTCCTCTAGCTTAGGTTTTGTGCTGCACTTGGCACCGAGGACTTGCTCTCAGCATCCTGTATCCATGCTCAGTACGGTCGAATATCGGGTGATGACCAACAGCACTGGTGCCCTCACACTGTCTTTGTTCCCTTAGGCTGAGCTCGGGAGGAGTGGGACCACAGCTGCTATCAGGACTGAGGTCACACCAACTTCAGTGCGTGCCCTGCTGTGGCTCTCTATAGAGAGTTGTTGATTTTGGGAAAGTCTTGCCAGAACTCCGAGCTCCTGCTGAGCAGCATCAACATTGTACCTCTGAGCCTGGAAGGATGCGGGCGTTCCGCTGGTGTAAACAAGCCCCCATTGTGCAAAGCTGTGGTGTTTACACCAGGAGAAATGGTTCTGGGGTCCGCCTTGGGGCCAGGCTTCCTCTGCAGCTTTGTTTTGTGCTTGCCTTCAGGCTGGGTCCCTGCTACCCCACAGAGGTGGTCATCTCCCCCAGCCTTTCGGGGGGCAGCTCATGGACCCCTCTGTGCCCAGAGGCAGCCGCAGGGTTTGGTGGACGCTCTGGTGGGACAGCACTCTGTGGGCATTCCTTCATCCATCACCACCGCACGACCTTTGCTTCTGAGGAGGTATTTGCACTGCATTCCTCAGTGCTGCTGAAGGCAGAAGAATTTCCTGACCTTCAAACACATTCCTACCACGTACCGTGGGATGAGTCCATCTCCAATTGCAGCTGGTTCGTCAGTTCCTTGTCCCATCTGTGCTGTGTCTGCAGCACTCACCTTGGAGCTGTGGCTGCAGAGCCACAGGAACACAGCTCTGAATCTGGGGGGGGGATCCCTGAGCGTTGAGCTCAGCTGGAAGGAACTCCCACCATCCCCCAGCCACAGCTTTCTGCACCAACCATACAATTTCTGGGCTCCTCATCGTGGCTGTGTTCATCCCAGGGTACCATGAAATGCATTCAGCTGTTGCTGGTCTCAATCAGAACTGCTGTGCCAGGAATGAGCAGCACTTTTTGGAGTTCTCTTGCAGGCTGCTTTTGCTGATAGGTTTTTTTGTTTTTTTGTTTTTTTTTAATCAAATCAAAAGAAGCTCTCCCTGCAGTGTTCACCATTGAGATGAAGAAGTGCTGAGATCTGTGAGCAGCACAGTTTGTGGCTGAGTGGTGACTGCTTGGTCTCTTATCTGGGCACAGCTCTGCAGAGGGAAGCCGTGCAACAGTCAGGCCTTGAATTTGGTACCGAAGCCATGTTGGTCACATTGCTAAGTTTAGTTTCAGCAACCTTGGTAGATGTTTAAATGCCTGAGCAAACAGTGTTTTCCTGCTAGGACAGAACACCTGCGTGCCCAGCTCTTTGCAGGCCAACCTGTTTCACTCAGAAGCTTTTCCAGCTCCTGAAATGCTACCTGGAGAACCTCCCCTGCTCATGGCTGCAGTTCTGGATGGCTCTGTGGCTGCAGTGCCCCCAAGAAGCAGCACCAGTTCTGCAGACCACGAAGCCCTGACACAGGAAGGGTGAAAGCTGTTGTGTGTGGGCAGAGTAAAGCCAGGGAAGCTGGCCAAAGCCACGGGCTGGTGGCCAAGGTGAGGCTTGAGCCCTGGCTTTGCACAGGCTTGCCCCTTCTTGGAGCTCCACGTTGTGCCCTGGGCTCTGTGCCCGGGGGATGGGCGGAAAGCTGCTTTAGTTTGGGGAGCATCAGAGCACAGATTGCCTGCTACTCCTCACTGCTGGAGAGTAAAAGAGAGTGGGGTGGGGTACTGGTGAGCACGGAGGAATTGGTAATGTGGGGCAGCTCAGGGGCTCGTGGCCATTGCCTGGCTGTCACAGGGCTGCCTGGGCTCACTCTTGTTGCCAGGCTGCTCCTCGCTTTGCACTTTGAGGTCTGGAGAAGACTCCAGCTTGTAATTGTGGGAGGCTTTTGCTATGATTTTAAATTTAGGAGCATCGCATCGAAGCTGGCTGAGCAAAAGGAGAGGAGGGAAGAACGCTGCAACAGCAGCAACGTGCCTGCAAGAGCAGGGCTCAGAAGGCAAATGCTGTCCTGGATGTAGAGCAGCCCAGGTGCAAATTGCACAGGAGTGACACAGGCAGGAAGTCAAGCTGCCTCTGGAGGAGAAGAGGTGGCCAAACCGATGCTCCTCAGCTCAGTAGAGGACAGCAGCCCTCAGTTTGCATCACAGTGCTGGCAGTGGGAGGAGGAGCTGAGTCCATCATCTGGCCACACAGAGGGACGTGGGCTGAGGCTGAAGCCAGCATTTCTTCTGTGCTGTACAGAGCCCTCGACCGCCCCGGTTATGATCGCTGCTGTGCCATTGCATCACTTACAGGTAGAGACAGAGCAGGCTGAGGCTCTGTGAGCAGGGAAAGCTCCTCGAGGCTTTTAGTCTAGAGTCCAAATGCAGCTTGAAATAAAAACCAGCAGCAGCGAAAATGGGGGATGAGCAGCTGACAAAGGGAGCAGCCCACCCTGTGCAAGGGCTGGGCCGGATCGAGGTGTTTCCTTCTTGGCAAGCAATGCTTTTCCCAGAGAGCACGGTCAGTTCCTGAAGAAGGGATGCTTGTTTTACAGCCCTCCCCACTTCTGTCCTCCTCCAGACCTCACTGTGTCCTCTCTTTGTCCCCGCAGGTCTGCTAAGCACTCTAACCATGTTCAGCAAGAAGAAGAAACGCATTGAAATCTCCGCGCCCTCCAACTTCGAGCACCGTGTCCACACCGGGTACGACCAGCAGGAGCAGAAGTTCACAGGGCTGCCACGGCAATGGCAGGGCATCATCGAGGAGTCTGCCAAGAGGCCCAAACCCCTGGTGGACCCCGTGTGTATCACAGCCATCCAGCACGGCTCACAGAAGGTAAGCGGCTCTGCAATGTGCTGAGGGGAACAGTTGAGGGCTGAGGGGTGATGGAACTGTTTTGGGAGGTGTTTGTGCCCTCTCCCTGGGGTGCCACGGAGCAGGTAGTGTGGCCGTTAGGTTCCTGAAACCTTTCGGTGTGCTCCACTACCTGCTGCTTTTTCACGTACCCACTCCTTCCCACGTGGGAGGAAGATAAGTGTAGAGCAAAGCTTCTCCCCTTCCTCGCCCCATTGCATTCTCCTGGACACTGGAAAAAAAAAAAATCCCAGGGGAAAACACGACCAGAGCAGTGCCTGTCCCTTCCCATCCCGTCCTCTCCCTTTGCCTGTTTCCCCAAGCCACCCTTATGTCATTATTTTAAGTCTGGCTCGTCTGCTTGCCTCGATTGAGGAAACCCGCACCATCTCTGTGCCCTAGCTCTGGTGTTCCTCTGCCTTCACCCTCCCTAGGTCCCTGACTCTGCTCCCTTCTGCTCCACCTGGCTGCTGTCAGTTGGTGATCAGAAAATGCACCGACACTATTGGGGCCATCCTGTGCCCCCCACTTGGGTGAGATGGACTTTGGCAGGAGTCAGGAAGAAATCCCGACGGCTTGAACTGCAGAAGGAGAGTTAGGGCACGGTGCTGTCCATGCAAGGGCTTTTGCTTTACAGATGATCCTGGCAGCAGTCCCCTTTGCTCAGTCTCACTCAGGCCGAGCTCAAAAGTCAGTACCAGCCAGAGGAGGGAATGGGCAGAGAAACCTTGAGGAGCTGATGGCTTCTAGAAGGAGAAGGGCTTGCAAACATGCAGCGTGGTGAGCAGCTGTGGTGCTGCCGGGCAGCATGGAATCGTGGAGTTCTTTGCTATGAGAGTGGTGAGGTGCTGAAACAGCTGCCCAGAGAGGCTGTGGATGCCTCATCCCTAGAGGTGTTCAAGGCCAGGTTGGATGGGGCCCTGGGCAGCCTGGTGTAGCACCAAATGAGGAGATTAGTGGCCCTTCCTGTGACAGGGGGGTTGGAGATTCGTGATCCTTGAGGTCCCTTCCGGCCCTGGCCATTCTGTGATTTTGTGGAGAAAAGGTTTGCACATCCTTCCTGGAGAATTTGGAGATGATTGCAAAGCCCAGGCAGCACAGTAACCCTCTTTAATACCCTTCTGCCTCCCCCTCTAGCTGATAGCAAAGCTCGGGTGTGATAACAGAGGAGCAGTGCCCCAGCAGGAGTTTTGCTGTGTTGGCCCCCAGCCAGGCTTCTACTGGGAGTGAAATCTGCTGCCGCTGCGTGGTTTCTGATGATTATGTCTGTGGCCAAACAAAGCCCCCTGCACTCCGGGTCCTGGCCAAGTGCCACAAGCCTCAAGGCAGAGCCAGAACCAGCAGCAGCCCCCCCAGGACCCTTTCCCACGAGCCCCCGCTCACAGGGCTCAGCCTGGCATTGGCCCATATGGGAGGAGAGAGACAGCTGGGTCTGATTCCTGCTCCGTTTCCTACCTCCTGGAGGGGCTCAGGACAGCGTGGGCAGATCCCTGAGGCTGTGGGGACACCAGAGCTGCCTTCCTCCTGGCCTCCAGCATCCCCATCTGTGTGTGGATCCCATGGGGCCACCAATATTAACAGTGCTCTGTTCGTCGTGTGTCAGCGGAGATCCCATCCCTCCCCTCGTCCCGTCTGTGTGAGCCGCCCCCTGCCCCCGTCACCACCAGGCATTTCATTTTTATTTTTGTTTTATTTTCTTTCATATTTTTTTTTTTGTTTGTTTGTTTCTTTCTTTCTTTTCTTTTCTTTTTCTTTTTGTTCTGTTTCGTGTTCCGTGTTCCTGTCTACCTCTCGTCCCACGTCCTGCACAAAGACCATCGTACGGGGCACCAAAGCCGCCAAGGACGGCTCACTGACCTGGCTGCTGGATGAATTTGAGAACATGTCCGTGTCCCGTTCCAATTCTCTGCGCAGGGACAGCCCCCCTTTCCCACACCGGCGTGACCAGCTCTGCCAGGAGAACGGCCTTTCCGAGGATTTTGGCCGCAGCAAGGAGAAGAGCTGCCCCGCACCCCGTGGCGAGCCCGACCGGGGCAAGGAACGACCCCGCGAGCGGGACCCACAACGGCCCCGAGGGCAGGAGCCCGGCCCCAGAACCAGCAATCGCCCACCCCCTCCTGAGTACCCCAAACCCCCCCCTGAACGGGATGGCCCCGCCGACAGGGACTGCAGCGAGCGGGACGAGCGCGTGGTGCGACGGGAGCGCCCCGAGCCCTGCGACAAGCGGCCCAAATCCACCTACGGCAACGAAAGCAGCCCTCAGTCCCCCCGTGACAAACGCCCTCTCTCCGGGCCCAATATCCGGACTCCCAACATCCCAGTGTCCGAAGGGGTGATGAAGACTGCCCAGCAGACGGGACGACCCTTTAATACCTACCCACGGGCTGAGACCGACCCCGTCCGGGGTGCGGGTGCACAGGTAAAGGCTCCTCCGCTCCCCCTGCTCTGAGCCACTCCGCTTAGCAGAGATCTCTCCTTCCCCCTGAGCCTGGGGGGCTCTCCTCACTCTGCCTGGCCTCCGCCTCCTACAACAGCAGCCTCTCTGCTCCGCTTCCTAAGCCAGCGCCGGCTAAACGGGCTTCTTCGCTTCAGTTAAGACTGTGTTGAAGACCACCAGCACTGCAGGGGCTGCGTCTGTTCTGTGCTTTCCTCCCTGGGGCTGTGCCACGGCTCCTCGCTCTCTCCTCTTTCCTCTCTGGTCTCCGAAGCGGCCGCCTGTGGTCATCTATCCCCATTCCTCGCTGTCCTTGCTCCTTCAAACCCATACGGTGCAATAATTCGTTCCTCCGACACCGTCCAGCTCTGCTAATGCCTGGACACGGTGGCGTCGTCGGTGCTTTGGGGCCAGCAGCAATGTTCCACACCATCCCTCGTGGCTCTAACAGCCCTCTTCCCTTTTTTTATTGCAGGCTGAACCCCGGCCGGGCCGACCGCAGGAGGCAGCACCCAATGGGCCAGCAAGCAACACCGCCAGCTCCTCCCGAGCCCAGCCCTCTGGCCCACCCCGCTCCAAGGTCCCTGAGCCCCCCGCTGGCCTCACCCCACACGCCTCCGAGCCCCACCTGGCCCGTCCTCCACAACCTGGCCCCCCACCCCCTGCCGTCGGCCCACAGCAGCCCCGCTCACCCCAACGAGAGCCCCAACGCGTCTCCCACGAACAATTCCGGGCAGCTCTGCAGATGGTGGTGGATCCGGGAGACCCCCGTACCTATCTGGACAACTTCATCAAAATAGGGGAGGGATCCACTGGCATCGTTTGCATCGCCACTGTGAAGAGCAGCGGCAAGCTGGTGGCTGTCAAGAAGATGGACCTGCGCAAGCAGCAGCGGCGTGAGCTGCTCTTCAATGAGGTATGGGCAGAGCAGAGCAGGGACCGTGCCCTGGGGCTCACGCAGCACCTGTACTGGGTGTCACATACAGCTGCTTTGGGACTGGGAGCTGGGGCTCGTGGTGTTTTGCACTGGGAGTTTTGTTTCCTCCCCGTGGCTCTTCTCACTCTTCCGGAGAAGGCCAAATTACAACTGCCCACCAACGAGCCCCTTCCCCACCCACCCCAATAAACCCATCCCCAAGAGGTGAGCACCGCCGAGCTCACCCCGCTCTGCCTGCAGGTGGTGATCATGCGGGACTACCAACACGAGAACGTGGTGGAGATGTACAACAGCTACCTGGTGGGCGACGAGCTGTGGGTGGTGATGGAGTTCCTGGAGGGCGGCGCGCTGACCGACATCGTGACGCACACCCGGTACGTGCCCGAAGCCCCCAGCCCCTCCTGGCCCCCTGACCACCCACCCCTGACCCTCTCCCTCCTTCAGGATGAACGAGGAGCAGATTGCAGCTGTCTGCCTGGCCGTGCTGAAGGCGTTGTCTGTGCTGCATGCACAGGGTGTCATCCATCGCGACATCAAGAGCGACTCCATCCTGCTGACGCACGACGGCAGAGTAAGTGTCACTGCCACGGTGTGTGGCCCCTCTGCAACTACTGTTCCCCTGCCCTGACCGCATCAGGGTCTCATCAGGAAGTCTGGATGGGATCCAGCTGAGTGGCAAACACCATCAGAGTGGCTCTTATATTAAGTTTGGCATGCGTGCAGCACCGTGCCTCCTCAGGGCGCCTCAAGTGGCTTTGAGCCTCAACCAGAGGCCACTCTGAGCCCCCAAATCCTTCTCTGGAGTTCCATCAGTTTCCTGGAGGTGCCAGAGCCCAAGCGTGTTCTTTCTGCCTCCAGAAAACACCAGCAACACAAACACCAAAGGTACTGTGGTTGGAGGTGGACCGACTTCTTACGTGGTCTAACAGTGACAGGACGAGGGGGAATGGTTTTAAACTAAAAAAGGAGAAATTAGGTTAGACAGTAGGAGGAAACCTCAGTGTGGTGAGGCTCTGGCACTGCTGCCCAGAGAAGTTGTGGGTGCTTCATCCCTTTTTGGGTGCCCGAGGCCAGGGATGGGGCCCCGGGCAGCCTGGGGAATGGTTTTAAACTAAAAGAGGAGAAAAAAGAGGCCCAGAGGTGAGCCAGCTGACACGGGTTGGGGCTGGGGATGCTTTGGGGTCCATTGCGACCCAACCAACCCTTGTAGGATTCCGTGGTTCTGTGATCTTTAGGATCCTTTCCAATCATTCTGTGGTTCCATGCTTCTGATTACAAAGGAGCCAGAGGAGCTTTTAGAGGCTTTTACATCTGCAACCTGATGCTCCGCAAGAAGCGGAGGGGGTTATGAGGCAACCTGGAGAAAATCACAGGGCAAGGGTTGATCCTGGAAGGCAGCACTGAGAACGGGAGCATCGGCCAGCTGCACCCTGGTGCTGGGCAGCACAGCGTTCTCATGAGCTGCCTTCTCCGGCCTCCAGGTGAAACTGTCTGATTTTGGGTTTTGTGCCCAAGTGAACAAAGAGGTGCCACGACGGAAGTCGCTGGTGGGGACCCCGTACTGGATGGCACCGGAGCTCATCTCTCGTTTGCCCTACGGCCCAGAGGTGAGCCTGCAGAAAAGGGGGGAGGCTGTAGGGATGCGGGGGGAGGGGGGGGGATGTCAGCCCACCTGTGAACCCCACACAAATATCCCTCCTCCCCTGTGCAGGTGGATATCTGGTCCCTGGGTGTGATGGTGATCGAGATGGTCGATGGGGAGCCGCCGTATTTTAACGAGCCGCCCTTAAAGGCCATGAAAATGATCCGAGACAATCTGCCCCCCAAACTGAAAAACGTGCACAAGGTAAAAAGGGGGAGGTGGCTGGGCAGCTGGAATTGGGCAGCCTCGCTCAAAAACCCCCCACACACACTGATCCCTCCCCTCCCTCCGCTCTGCTCTGCCCCCTCAGGTCTCCCCATCTCTCAAGGGCTTCCTGGACCGCATGCTGGTGCGGGACCCGGTGCAGCGGGCCACAGCCAACGAACTCTTGAAGCATCCCTTCCTGGGCAAGGCGGGCCCCCCCTCCTGCATCGTGCCCCTCATGCGCCAGAACCGCATGCGGTGAGGAGCCCCGCTGCCATCCTCACCGTCGCCTCTAACTGGATTTGTGACCGTGCCGCTACTGTGGGGGCACTGGGGGGGGGTCCTGGCCCCCCCCCCCACACCGTACTACTGAGTCGGGAGCGTGCAGGGAGGGGGGAAGCTGGCAGGGGACAGCAGTGTGGCCGTGCCACGGCACCGACCCTGTCCCTAATCCTTCCCCGCAGAGGCTTGGGGACCGGGGCTTTTTTTCCTGACTGCTCAGGATCTGCTGTTATCACCACCCTGGGATCCCTTTGGGCCCATCTCAACTCAGTCCCCACCCTTCATTTTTATTTTATTTTGTTTTTTTCTTCTCCTCTTAAATCTTTTTCTATCCTTTTCTGGCCCTAGGGGCGGGCCGCTGCCTGTGCCCTGCAGGAGGGACGTGTCCAGTTTCCCCACCCCAACACTACAGCCCCCAAGGGCCACACTACTGATCTGGGTCCCCCCCCTCCCAACACTTTTTTTTTTGTTTGTTTGTTCGTTCGTTCGTTTGTTTCTGTTTTGTTTTTTAAACAAAGCTATTTATATTGTCTTTTTGTAATGCCACAGTGCTGGAGTGCCCCAGGGTTGCTATGGGGCCCCCTGGAGATTACACGTGTCCTTTTGGAGAGCGCCGTGTCCCACTGTGGTTTTTGGGGAGGGTGGTGGAGGCACCGTGGGGTGGTGGTTATGGGGACCTGCCTGAGATCACCCTAAATCTGCTGCTGCTGCCTCTGCCTCATCTCCCCCAAATAAAGTAGCGGCAAGGCAGGAGCTGCACATCCTCAAGGCTTTATTGGCTGCGCTCAGAGCTGTGTGGGGTCAGGGGCACGGGGGGGGAGGGGAAGGGGGGCTGGCATTGCCACGTGCCCACCTCACTGCTGACCTGTTTGTGGTCCGTGGGGTCAGGCAGGGGCTGATTCTGATCCCGTAGACACGTTGGCGTGCGTTGGCTCACGTCAGGGCCTCGCATTGGTCCACGTGGGCTCACTTGGGCGTGCGACGACTGGTGGTGATCTGCATCCACTCAGCGTGAGGTGCTGGGCTGCAGGATGAGGCCGTGGCTGCTGGTGACCAACGTTGACCCACGCCGACTACTCCCAGCCTGCGTTGAGCTGCACTCGCTTGTGTTGACCCAGATTGATGAGGGTTGACTCACGTTAAATGCTGTTGACCCACGCTGAGGAGTGCTGCCTCACGCTGATGAGCGGTGCCTGGTGTTGACTGTTTCACCCCATCTTGGTGCACGTTGGCTCACGTTGACCCACGTTGAGTGGTGTTGACCCACGTTGAGTGGTGTTGACCCACGTTGACTGTTGGTGCACGTTGACTGGTGTTGAGTGACATTGATTCACGTTGACCCACGTTCACAAACTGCCCTATGTTGACCCACGTTGACTGGTGTTGACCCACATCAACTGTTTTATCCCATCTTGCTGCACGTTGACCCACGTTGATGAATGCTGCCCTTTGTTGACCCACATTGACTGTTGGTACCCCATCTTGGGGCATGTTGACCCACGTTGACTGGTTCTGCCCTGTGTTGACCCACGTTGACTGGGGTTGACCCACGTTGACTGGTTCTACCCTGTATTGACCCACGTTGACTGGTTCTGCCCCGGGTTGACCCACGTTGACTGGTGTTGACCCATGTTGACTGGTTCTGCCCCATGTTGGTGCATGTTGACTCACGTTGACTGGTATTGACCCACGTTGACTGGTTCTGCCCTGTGTTGACCCACGTTGACTGGTTCTGCCCCGGGTTGACCCACGTTGACTGGTTCTGCCCCGGGTTGACCCACGTTGACTGGTGTTGACCCATGTTGACTGATGTTACCCCATGTTGATGCATGTTGACTCACGTTGACTGGTATTGACCCACGTTGACTGGTTCTACCCCATGTTGACCCACGTTGACTGGTTCTGCCCTGTGTTGACCCACGTTGACTGGTTCTGCCCCGTGCTGACCCACGTTGACTGATGTTACCCCATGTTGGTGCATGTTGACTCACGTTGACTGGTATTGACCCACGTTGACTGATGTTGACCCACGTTGACTGGTTCTGCCCCGTGTTGACCCACGCTTCATGGAGCAGCCCTGAGCAGCCCCGTTGCCCTCCTCAATTGCACTTGCAGTAGTAGGACCTGATGGCATCATTCCAGTCCCGGAAGAGCCCCCTTCGAACCTCCTGCAGCCTCGGGAAAGCTCCCGCCGAGAAGCTCTTTTTGTTCCCTTCCTTCCCAGCCCTGGACCACACCGTCAGCTCGCAACGCGTTCCCACCACCAACGAGGAAACTTCACCAGCCCAACCCGTGGGCATGTAGGGAACGTCGGCACCTGGAGGCACCGCCAGCGAACTGCCGGCGCAGCATCGTTCGTAGTAAACGCTGTCCTCGGTGTAGAGCTGAGCGCAGAGCCGCGTACCGTTAGCCGGTTTCAGATCGGCCGGGGTCGGGCATTGAGCCCCGCACACCGCCAGCACCGCCGCCAGCACCGCAACCAGAACCGCCGCCATCCCGTCGTGCCCTCCCCGCATCCACTGCCCAAATATACCCGATCCCAAGGATGCGGGAAAGGAGGAGGGGGGGGGGGTTGGGGGGAGCCTCCACGTGTTTGCTCCCACTCGATGTGCAACCCTCTCCTTCCTGGGAAGGGACCCAGCTGGCCAGGCCTGACCTCCCCCCGTTCCCCCCCCCCACCCCCCCGGGACCACCAACCCTGGGAGCGGACCCAGATGTCACCGCAAAGGGACACGATGTCCGTCCCCCCCCCCCCCATGCGAAAAGCCGCACCTGGGCCGTTCCCAGCCGTGGCCAGGGGGGGCACAAGGCCGGGATCCGCTGTAACGGGGTGGGGGGAACGAGGCCAGGCTGCTGCCCACGTGTCCTTGACCCCCCCACCCCCACCGACGGCAGCGGGTAATTAGCGGTAGGAAACAGCAGAGGGCGAGAAAAGAGGTGGTGGGCGTTAAGCCACGCCCCTCATTTGCATAGTAATTAACCCAAGGCTTGCCCGGCCTTTGGCAACCCCAACCCCCCCACCCCTCTGCTGTGGCCCCGCCTCTCATTTGCATATCGGGCGCGGTTTGTGCCGGGGGGAGCGCCCACTTTCACACCCCCCCCCCCCCTCCCCAAACAGAAGAGCGGTTCCCTCTGCGCTTCACACACAAAAGGTTTAATGGCCCCGGGTTGGGGGGGGCACAGGTTTTTAATGTAAAAACTTGTGTTAAACACTGCGGAGGGCCGGGGGGGAGGGGGGGGAGGGGGGGGGGCCCGGGGGCGGCTGGTGGGGGGAGGTGGGCAACGATGGGGGTGGGAGGAAAAATGGGACTTCGGGAGGAGGGGAAGAAACGAGTCGAGGGGTGACTGGGGGGGGGACAGATAGGGCATGGGGGGGTGGAAGGGGGGGCTGTCGCGGGGGGGGGGCCCGACCCCCGCGGGGGTATCCAGACCAGCCAGATCGGGGGGGGGGGGGGGGCGGGGCTCGTGTCATCTGTGCAGACATTGCGGGGGCGTGCGCGGGGCCCCCCCGCCGCCACCCGGCCGAAGGCACCGCGGGGGGGGCCGGGCGCAACGTGTGTCGGGGTTGTTGGGGGAAGGGAGGGGAGGGTGGGGGTGAGGAGGGGAAGCACCCAGGGGCTCCCCGGGGGGCTGGGGGGGGAGGGGGGTACCGAGTGGGTGCGTATGGTGGGGGCACCCAAAGGTGCTGAGGCTGCACGGGGGCACCCATGGGTGTCCAGGTGCCCCGGGGCATTGGGACCCGCGGTATCCGTTGGCACCCAGTGGTGCAGAGGAGCACCCAAAGGTGCTGAGGGGCATCCGAGGGTGTATTTGGACCCCCCCCCCCGTGTTCACTGGCACCCAATACTGCGTTGGGGCACCCACGGGTGCAGAGGAGCCCCCCCCCCCCCCTTTTCCCCTCCCCCTCCTCCAGTCGTTTTTAAGCCCCCGCAGCTCACCAGCACCTGGAGCCACCTCCAGCACCCAGAGCTGCACCCATGGGTGCACCAGGACCCAGGGTGCATTCAGACTCCCAAAAGGTCCACTGGCACCCAGGGGTGCAGCAGAGCACCTGAAGGCGCAGAGGGGCATCCGAGGGCACTCTTAGACGCCCCCCCCCCCCCCCCAAAATCCACTGGCACCTAATGAAGCTGGGAGGCACCCAAGGCTGCATTTGGGCACTCAAAGGTCCACCGGCATTCGAGGGCGGCAGAAAAGCACCCCGCTCTGCCTTCCAGCCCCTAAGGGCACCCAAAGACGCTCAGCGGAGCCGCTTTTGGCACCCTGGGGGCACCCCTAGAACCGCCTCCAGCGCCCCGGGGTGCCGCCCCCCCTCCCCCCCCCCCGTCAGACGGTGCTCTCCAACATCCAGTGGGTGCTGCCGAAGGACGGGCGCAGCGCTGGCAGCGCGTCGGGCGCGTCGAGGCGAGGCAGCGATCCGTGCCGCCGAGTCCGGGCGCGCCGAGGGAAGCTGTGACTGGGAAACAACGCACGGGAACCGCCGGGTGCGCTCAGAACCGGAGGAACCGGAGGAACCGCTAAAGGCTGCGGTGGAGGCGGTTCGGGTTCCGGTGCTCTGTGGGTGCCGTTGGTCTGCGAGCAGACGCTGGCGACGGCGGCGGGAGGACGGCGGGCGGCTTTGTAGCGAGCGGTGAGGATGAGGATGAAGACGAGGACGGAGGCGGCGATGGCGGCACCGATGACGATGATGACGGTGCCCCCCAGGAAATGGGGTCGGGGGGCGGCGCAGCCCGGGGTCCCCCCAGCGGTGGCGAAACGGACGCAGCCCAGAGCCCGGGATGCGGGCGGTGCCGCGGTGCCTTCGGCGTAGAGCGCGGAGACGCAGAGGTCGTATTCGCGGCCGGCGGCCAAATCCCGCAGCACGAAACTCCGGCTGGACGGGGGCAGCAGCCTGCGGGGAAGAGCGGGGGGGGTGGGATGGAAAAGGTGTTGGGTGGGGGGGGGGGGCAGCCCGAGGTCCCCGCAATGCGCAACGCTGCTCTGCGGCTCCACGCTGCCCCTGCGGCGTAAAGAGGCACGGCGCGGCTTCCTCGTGTGATGCTCTGCAAAACCACGCGGCTGCGTGCGATGCCGTGCAGTGCTGCGCGGCTCCGTGCAAAGCTCTGCACGCCCCTGGGTCTGTGCAATGCCGTGCAACGCCGTGTGACACCGTGCACAGCCCCTGGGTCTGTGCAATGCCGTGCAATGCCGTGTGACACCATGCAGAGCCCTGTGACCCCACAATCACAGAATCACAGAATCACAGAATCACTAAGGTTGGAAAAGACCTATAAGATCATCCAGTCCAACCATCCACCTATTACCCATGGTTCTCGCTAAACTATATCCCTCAACACAACATCCAGTCGTTTCTTGAACAGATCCAGAGTCGGTGACTCCACCACCTCCGTGGGCAGCCCATTCCAGTGCCTGATCACCCTTTCAGAGAAGTAGTATTTCCTAATATCCAGTCTGAATCTTCCCTGGCGCAGCTTGAAACCATTCCCCCTAGTCCTATCACCAGTTACCCGAGAGAAGAGGCCAACCCCCAGCTCGCTACAACCTCCCTTCAGGTAGTTATAGAGAGCTATAAGGTCTCCCCTGAGCCTCCTCTTCTCCAGACTGAATAATCCCAGCTCCCTCAGCCGCTCCTCATAAGGCCTGTGCTCCAGACCCCTCACCAGTTTTGTTGCCCTTCTTTGAACACGCTCCAGGGCCTCGATGTCTTTCTTGTAGTGAGGGGCCAAGAACTGGACACAGTACTCAAGGTGCGGCCGCACCAGAGCTGAGTACAGGGGGACAATTACTTCCCTGCTCCTGCTGGTCACACTACTTCTGATGCAAGCCAGGATGCCATTGGCCTTCTTGGCCACCCGGGCACACTGCTGGCTCATGTTTAGCCGAGCGTCAACCAACACCCCCCGGTCCATTTCCTCTATGCAGTCTTCCAGCCACTCCGCCCCAAGCCTGTAGCGTTGCTTGGGGTTGCCGTGGCCAAAGTGTAGGACCCGGCATTTGGTCTTATTAAACCTCATCCCATTGGCTTCAGCCCAGCTGTCCAGCCTGTCCAGATCCCTCTGCAGGGCCTCGCTACCCCCAGGCAGATCGACACTTCCAGCCAGCTTGGTGTCATCTGCAAACTTACTGAGGGTGCACTCAATGCCCTCATCCAGGTCATCAATAAAGATATTGAAGAGGACAGGCCCCAGCACCGACCCCTGGGGAACCCCACTCGTGACCGGTAACCAGCCGGATTTGGCTCCATTGACCACCACTCTCTGGGCCCGGCCCTCCAGCCAGTTCCTTACCCAGCCAAGAGTGTACCTGTCCAAGCCACGGACTGCCAGCTTCTGCAGGAGAATGCTGTGGGAGACAGTGTCAAAGGCTTTGCTGAAGTCTAGGTAGACTACATCAACAGCCTTTCCCTCATCCACCAGGCGGGTCACTAGATCATAGAAGGAGATCAGGTTGGTCAAGCAGGACCTACCCTTCGTGAACCCATGCTGGCTAGGTCTGATCCCCCGGTTGCCCCGCACTTGCTGTGTGATCTCCCTCAAGACAATCTGCTCCATAACCTTCCCCGGCACCGAGGTCAGGCTGACAGGCCTGTAGTTCCCCGGGTCCTCCTTACAGCCCTTCTTGTAGATGGGAGTCTATCCCATGCAGTGACCCCACAAATCTCCTGTCCTGCGACTCCCAGGTTGGATGGAGCCCTGAGCAGCCTGGGCTGGTATTAAATGTGGAGGTTGGTGGCCCTGCACGTGGCATGAGGGTTGGAGCTTCGTGATCCTTGAGGTCCCTTCCGACCCTGGCCATTCTGTGATTCCGTGACCCCCATGCAAAGCCCTACAGCACAACGCTGCTCCGTGCAACACCCCCGCAGACCTGAGCCATGCTCTGCAATGCCCTCGAGCAACAGCTTTGTGCAACACCATGCAACGTCCCACAGTCGTGCACAGCTCCGTGCAACACCCCGCAGCCCCGCACCAAGCACATCCGAGCAGCGCCGCAACGCACCACCCAACGCCATCAAACCCCACATTCCGCAGCCTAAATCCCCTTCCCCAACTTTCCGGAACCCCTCGCAACCCAAACCTGTAAACGAGCGAGTCGTCGATGGAGCTGTTATACTGGATCTGGAACATGCGCAGCCCAGGCACGTGGCGCTGCGGCAGCCAGCGGATGCGCGCCGACGACGCCGTCAGATCCGCAGCCACGATGCGTCGCTCTGCACCCACCGACAGCGAGTCGTTGGCTCCAGCCCGCGCCATATCCGAAGGGCCGGGACCGGCCTGAGCTTCCCCATCCCCATCCCCGTGCCGGTGAGGCACCGGCAACGGCAGCACCGCCACCTCCACGCGTGCAGCGGCCTCACCGGCAGCGTTGGACGCCACGCAGGTGAAGGCGCCGTGGTCGCGCAGCGTGGCCACGCGCAGCTGCAAGGAGCCGTCGGCACCCAACTCTCGCCGCGAGCCGTTCTGCACCAAACGCCCGTCGGGGCCCAACCAGTGCAGGGCGGGCGGGGGGTCCCCGTTGGCGGCACAACCGAGATGCAGCGGTTGCCCTTCCAGCACGGCGCTGGGACTGGCGGCCGCTCCGGCGATGTGGGGAGCGCGGCACGCCAGCTCTTCCTCGGGCACAGCCCAAAGCAGGCGGCCGGCGAGCGACGGCGGCGAGGCGCAGCTCTCCAACCCGTCGGGTCGTGCCAAGCGCCGCAGCCACAGCAGCTCACAGTTGCAGTGTAACGGGTTGCCTCCTGCCGCCAGGCTGGGTCCCGGTGGACCCGGTACCGGAGGCAGCGCCCGCAGGCGGTTGGCTGTCAGGTCGAGACGGGCCAAACGTGGCAGGCGGCTGAGCGCCGTGGCGGGGACGCGCTCCAGCAGGTTGTGGTCCAGAGTCAGCGTAGCCAGGCTGGCCATGGCCGCCACCGCCTCCCAGGGCAGAGCCGGCAGGTTGTTGTGAGACAGATCCAAATCCTCCACGGTGGCGGCGAAGGAGGCGAAAGCGGCGGGTTCGATGGCGGCCAGCTGGTTGTTGGCCAGGATGAGGTGCCGCAAGCTGGCCAAACCGCGCAGCTGCGGGCCGCTGAGCGCCGGCAACCGGTTGCCATCCAGGTGCAGCGCCCGCAGAGCCCGCAGGTCAGCAAAAGCACCGGGCGCCAAACGGCGCAGCCCGTTGCGCGACAGCGTCAGGTGAACCAGGCTGCTCATGTTGGCGAAGTCGGCGCGGCCCACGGAGCCGATGAAGTTGTCGGCCAGGCGCAGCTCCACGGCTCCGCGGTCCAGGCTGGGAGGCACCGCCAGCAGCCCCGTGCGGGCGCACAGCAGAGTGGGGCTGGGGGCGGCCGCGGGGCAGAGGCAGCGCGGGGGGCAACGCTGAGCCACCGCCCCCAGCACCACCAGCGGCACCAGCAGCTTCGCCATCCTGCGCCGGCCTGGGGGTGAGACGGTGCGATGTGATCCCACGGTATCCCAGCTGGGGATCCCGCACCCAACCCTGTGTGTGTGATCCCATAATCCCAGGTAAAGCATTCCCATCTGATCCCATGATGTCAATCCTGCATGATCCCAGTTGTCATCCCATGCACGGTCCCACATGGGACTCCATAATCCCATAATCCCATAATCCCATGTATGATCCCACACCCAACCCTATGTTGTGTGATCCCATATGATGCCATGTGCCACGCAGGGTGTGATCCCATAATCCCAGGTAAAGTATTCCCATCTGACCCCGTGATGTTAATCCTACGTGATCCCAGGCGTCATCCCATGCACGGTCCCACATGGGGTTCCATAATCCCATAATCCCATGTATGATCCCGCACCCAACCCTGTGTGTGTGATCCCATAATCCCAGGTAAAGCATTCCCATCTGATCCCGTGATGTCAATCCTGCATGATCCCAGGTGTCATCCCATGCACGGTCCCACGTGGGACTCCATAATCCCATAATCCCATAATCCCATGTATGATCCCACACCCAACACTATGTGTGTGATCCCATATGATGCCACGTGCCACGCAGGGTGTGATCCCATAATCCCAGGTAAAGTATTCCCATCTGATCCCGTGATGTTAATCCTACATGATCCCAAGTGTCATCCCATGCACGGTCCCATATGGGATTCCATAATCCCATAATCCCATGTATGATCCCGCACCCAACCCTGTGTGTGTGATCCCATAATCCCAGGTAAAGCATTCCCATCTGATCCCATGATGTCAATCCTACGTGATCCCGTGATGTTCCACAATCCCATAATCCCATCTATGATCCCACACCAACACTATGTGTGTGATCCCATATTGATCCCAGCAGGTGTCATCCCATGCATTCCCATCTGATCCCATGATGTCAATCCTGCATGATCACAGGCGTCCCATATGGGATTCCATAATCCCATAATCCCATAATCCCACCACAAAGTGATCCCCATGCACATGATGTCCCCTGTAATTTCAATCCCATGCATATGACCATAATCCCATAATCCCATAATCCCAATCCACTATGTGTTGATCACCCATTACCCTATGTGTGTGAATCCTCCCCAGGCGTCATGATGCATGGTCCCACACGGGATTCCATAATCCAGGGTGTGCATCAACCCTATGTGGTGTGATCCCATAATCCCAGGTAAAGCATTCCCATCTGATCCCATGATGTCAATCCTACGTGATCCCAGGTTCATCCTACATGATCCCCCCAAAATCCCATGTATTCCCATCCCATATGGATCCAGGGTGTGAATAATCCCAGGTATGATGAAATCCCCAAGTGTAATCCCATATGGGATCCCATAATCCCAACCCACATATGTGTAATCCCATGATGATCCACATAGCTTGATCCACATGCCTTGCAGGGTGTGATCCCATAATCCCAGGTAAAACATTCCCATTTGATCCCATGATGTCAATCCTGCGTGATCCCAGGCATCATCCCATGCACGGTCCCATAATGGATTCCATAATCCCATAATCCCATGTATGATCCCACACCCAACCCTATGTGTGTGATCCCATATAATCCCAGGTAAAGTATTCCCACATGATCCTGTGATGTTAATCCTGCATGATCCCAGGCGTCATCCCACACACGTGGGATTCCATAATCCCATAATCCCGTGTGAAATAAACCCCGTAATCCCATGTACCCAACCCTATGCGTTGATCCCATACGATGCCACGTGCCATGCAGGGTGTGATCCCATAATCCCAGCTACAGCGTTCCCATGTGATCCCATCATTAGCGATCCCAGGCATCATCCCACGCACGTGATCCCACCATAATCCCATAATCCCATAATCCCACGTGCAATAATCCCCCGTGTGATCCCACATACGACCCCGTGTGCTCCTCTACCCGCTCCCAAGCCGTTCACACGCAGGATCCCGTGTGACCTCGTAACCCTTTGTGTGATCCCCTCTGATCCAGTCTGTGGTTCCCACTGCAACCCCACAGCGACCCCAAAAGCTCAGTACCTCCTCTCACAGCTCCATCTTGATCCCCACCGGGTGCTGCCACAGGGCCTGCGGGACAGGGGATGAACCAGTATGGACCAGTACACACCAGTACATCCCAGTACGCCTCTCTACATCCCAAAATGGCTCAGAAACAGCACAGAAAAACCCAGTATAATCCAGTATATTCCAACACGACCCAGTATGGCCCACTAAGGGTCACAGCCCAGTACAAGTCACAGCACTGCAGGATGGCCCAGTATGGCCCAGTATGGCCCAGTATGGCCCAGCACAAACCAAAATGGTCCCAGTATAGGCCAATATTGCCCAGGATGATCCAGTGCAGCCCAGTACGGCCCAGTATAAACCAACAGAGCCCAATCTAAGCCCAGCACAACCCTGTCCAGCCCTGTGTAAACCAGTATGACCCAGTATAAGTCCTACACAACCCAGTATGGCCCAGCACAGCTCAGTAAGACCAGTACCACCCAGTAAGGTCCAGCAGAACCCAGTATGCCCCAGTAAGACTGAGCACAGCCCAGTACAGCCCAGTATAACGCAATGGGACCCAGCACAACTCCAAAGAGCCCAGTACAGCCCAGTATGGCCCAGTATAGCCCAGTACAGCCCAGTATGGCCCAGTACAGCCCAGTACAGCCCAGTATGGCCCAGTATAGCCCAGTACAGCCCAGTATGGCCCAGTATGGCCCAGAAAGGCACAACGCAGAACTCAGCACAGCCCAGTAAAGAAAGTCCAATATTATACCAGTATAACTCAACATCCCAGCCCAGCACAACCCAGTACCGCCCAGTAAGGCCCAGTAGGGACCAGAACACTCCAGTAAGGCTCAGCACAGCCCAGTACCTCCCAGTACCACCCAGTACAGAACAGTGCTGCTCAGCAGGGTCCAGCACAGCACAGCAGGTCCCAGTATCTCCCAGTATAGAGTAGCACAGCCCAGTACTGCCTAGCAAAGCCTAGCAGGGCCCAGTAGGTTCCAGTACTGCCCACTATAACCCAGTTCAGCCCAGTATCACCCACTATAGCCCTGTATAGCCCACTGCTGCCCAGTACAGCCCAGCAGGGGCCAACAGGTCCCAGTATAGACCAGTATAGCCCAGCACAGCCCAGTATCACCCAGTAGAGCCCTGTATGGCCCACTGCTGCCCAGTACAGCCCAGCAGGGGCCAATAGGTCCCAGTATAGCCCAGTATAGCCCAGCACAGCCCAGCACAGCCCAGTATCACCCACTGCTGCCCAGTACAGCCCAGCAGGGGCCAATAGGTCCCAGTATAGCCCAGCACATCCCAGCACAGCCCAGTACCACCCAGTATAGCCCTATCTAGCCTGTTGCTGTCCAGTACAGCCCAGCAGGGGCCAATAGGTCCCAGTATAGCCCAGTATAGAGCAGCACAGCCCAGCACAGCCCAGCATCACCCAGTGTGGTCCTGTATAGCCTGTTGCTGCCCAGTATAGCTCAGCAGATGGCAATAGGTCCCAGTATAGACCAGTATAGAGCAGCACATCCCAGCACAGCCCAGTATCACCCAGTATAGCCCTGTATGGCCCACTGCTGCCCAGTACAGCCCAGCAGGGGCCAATAGGTCCCAGTATAGCCCAGTATAGAGCAGCACAGCCCAGTACCACCCAGTACTGCCCAGTAAGGCCCAACACAGCCCAGCACAGCCCAGCACAGCCCAATAGGTCCCAGTATAGCCCAGCACAGCCCAGTACCACCCAGTACTGCCCAGTAAAGCCCAACACAGCCCAGTACAGCCCAACAGGGGCCAATAGGTCCCAGTATAGCCCAGCACAGCCCAGTACCACCCAGTACTGCCCAGTAAGGCCCAACACAGCCCAGTATAAAGCATCACAGCCCATCGTTGCCCAGTAGGCTCTGGTACCACCCAGTATAACCCAGTACTGCCCAGTATAGTCCAGCACACCACAATACAGCCCAGCACCACCCAATAAGGCCCACCACGGCCCAGTACCACCCAGTACCACCCAGTACGGCCCGGTACCACCCAGCCCGACCCATCCATCCCCCCGCTCCCCCCATCCATCCCCGCATCCCGAGGTTCCCTCCCCCTCCCCGAGGTACCTGGGTGAGGGCTCAGCCCACGGCCACTCCCATCGCGGCTCCGGGCGTTCGGGGCCCGTTCAGGCCTCGCCCCGGCGACGACCCATAGACGGAGGCGGCCCCGGTCCGGCGGGGCGGGGAATGACGGCTGGTGGCGGTGCGGGCGGAGCGGGATGGGCCCGCCGTGCCCGGAGCCGGCCCAGGGCCGCCGCTCGGAGCCGCAGCGCCGCCGGGGCGGGGCGGGGCGGAGCGGGGCGGGGCGGGGCGGGGCGGGGCCGCTTTCCCGCACCGGAGGTCCCGCACGGTGCGCGGGGCCGCGTGGACGGCAGCACCGCGCGACGGCTCCGCGGCGGCCGAGGCTCCGCCCCCGCGAGACCACGCCCACCGCAAGCACCGCCCACTTTCACTTATAGACCACGCCCCTCCGTTAGGCCACGCCTTCGCGGCGCTCGGCGTGACCGCGGGTGGGGGGGCGGAGCTTGCGCAAAGGGGCGTGGCCGTGCTTACCGCCCCGCCCCTCCGCCCGGCTCCATCCCATTGGCAGCACCGCCGTCCAATGAGAAATCGGGGCGGGGCGGAGGGGGCGGGCAAACCTCTGGCGGATGTCGCCTCCCAGCAGTAGCGCGTTTTCATTGGCCGCAGCCGCGAGGGCAGCGGAAGAGGCGGGGCGAGGCGGGAGGCGCATGCGCGGTGGCGCGGTGACGCACTGTGCGTGCCGTGCGCGTTGACGTTGCGCGGCGGCGACGGCGCCTGTGAGCGCAGCTGCGGTGGCGGCGGTGAGTGCGGAGCCGGGCCCGGGCTTCGGCTTCTCCGCCCTTCCGGATCCTCGGGCCGGGCTGCGGCCTTTCTTCGCGGCCTACGCTTCCTTACCGCTCCGGTTGCGGCCTATCCCGGATCGGGCCTCGCGTGATCGCTCCCCGGTGCCGCCTCCACCATCGGGCTGGGCCCCGCCGCCCCGGAGCTGCCCCGCTCCCCGCGTATCTCCGCTCCCATCTCCCCAAAGCGTTCGACCGTCGGTGGTGCCGGGCCTTGAGCTGCTCCCGTTCCTTTTCCCGTTGCCATTCTCAGCCCCTTTTCTCCCTAGGCGTCTCCGAGGTTCTCTCTGCGCACCGACGGGACCCGACCGCAGCCCTCGGGGCCTCCAACCCACCCCATGCCCGCGCCGGCCCCGGGGGCCACCGAGAGCGACTTCAGGCCCCTTCGCGGCCCCCGCGCTGCCGCCATGTGAGGGGGGGGGCACGGCCGGGCCCGTGTTTTCCCCCCCCTTCCCCCTCCCCCGTCGTTGCCCCCCCTACTCGCCATGATGTTCCGGGACCAGGTGGGGATCGTGGCCGGTTGGTTTAAAGGTTGGAACGAATGTGAGCAAACCGTGGCGTTGCTTTCGCTGCTGAAGCGTGTCACCCGCACCCAGGCGCGCTTCCTGCAGCTCTGCCTCGAGCATTCCTTGGCCGACTGTGCTGACATCCACCTCCTCGAGGCTGAGGCCAATAGTGCCGGTGAGTGGGAGCTTCCTCCCCCAGCTCTGAGTTGCCCCTTTTTGGTCCGGGTGACTCTCGGTGCGAGGCTCGGGATGCCCTTTGCTGTGGGTCTGGGTGGCCAAATGGGCTCTCGGTGCAGTTAGCGGGTGGCGAGCTCCCGTTCTGCACGGTGTGAGGTGAGGGGTCCCTCTCTTTCTCCAGGATTCCACACCTCTTGCTGCTCCCCGAGGGGTGGTTGAGGTGCTGTCGTTATCCTTGGAAGGTTTTGCCCCCTCGCTGTGCTCACGCTGGGGAATATCCCCCTCTTGCTCCCCCCTAACCTACTGCTCCTTCGCCTTCTCCAGCTGCCATCAGTCAGTGGCCACAGGAGCCAGCAGAGGCAGCAGTGGCCCTGCTGCTGGCCCACCTACCCCTGTTGCAGCCGGGCAATGCGGCTGCCAAGGCTGAGTACATGAAACGGCTGCAGAAGGTGCTGGCTTATGCCATCGAGAGCAACCGATGCGTGGAGGAGAGCCGACAGCTCCTTTCCTATGCCCTCATCCACCCTGCCACCACCCTGGATGACCGCAGTGCACTGGCCCTGTGGCTGGGCCACTTGGAGGAACGTTTGGCCGGAACCCCGCAGCCACCACGTCCCCCTCCTCGCCCTGATGCTGCACCCCCCCCACCCCGCCGTGCCCCCCACGACTGGCCTGAGCACGGACCCCCTGAGATCGGGCCTCCTTGGCCTGAAGCAGCTCCCCGGGAAAATGGCCACCCCCCTTTTCACCCCTCCAGCAGTGGCAATGGCCTGGGGGGCACAGGTGAGTAGGGCTGGGGGGGGGCAGTGCAAGGGGATGTGGGAAAGAATAACTGAGCTGCGGGGGGATGGGGGGGCGTGGGGCACTGGAAGGGGTTCTGAAGAGACGAGGTGGGGTGACTGGTGACTGGAGAGGGTAAAAGGGGTGTGGGGGGCCTGAGTGTTTAAGGTGGGGGGGGGGAGGGAGAATCTGGGATGGGGGGAACGCAAAGGGGGGAGGAGGTGATGGAAATAAATCTGGGAGGATGCGGGAGGTAAAGAGGACGATGGGGACCAGAAAAGGGACTAAAGGAAATACGGGGGTGGAATAAGGGGACTGGAGGAGGGTGGGGTGGGGTGGGGTGGGGGGTGGGACCTGGACCCAACAGCCGCCTCTCCGCAGCGCTGCCCTGCCAGCTGCACCCCAGCCCACTGAAGCGTTCCCTGTCGCTGGTGCCTGGCAGCCCCCAGGGGGGCAGCGGTGAATGGCCAGGGGGGGGCGAGGAGCCAGGGCCCCCTCGCACCCCCTTCGGCGACCACGCGCCCCTCTCACCCCAGAGCAGCGTGGCCTCCTCGGGCAGTGAGCAGACCGAGGAGCCCACCGGTGGCCGCAACACCTTTCAGGAGGATGGCAGCGGCATGAAAGGTTGAAGGGGGTGTTCTTGGGGGTGGGAGGGGGGGGACGGGGGAGGGAAATGCAGAGATGAGATGGTGTTGCCACCTCACCGCTCCAAATCGTGCTTTCCCTCCCCCCCTCAGATGTCCCCTCTTGGCTGAAGAGTCTGAGGCTCCACAAGTACGCAGCCCTCTTCTCCCAGATGACGTACGAGGAGATGATGACGCTGACAGAACATCACCTGGAGTCACAGGTGAGCCATGCTGCCCTGCGTCCTCTTCCCCCCCCCTCTCCCCCCTCCCTTTCACCCAATCTCCATCCCCCAAGCTTAGGACGTGCCTCACTTTCCCTGCTGGTCCCTCCTTGTCACTGCAGAACGTCACCAAGGGCGCACGGCACAAGATTGCCCTCAGCATCCAGAAGCTGCGGGAGCGGCAGAGCGTTCTCAAAGCACTGGAGAAGGTGAGCGGGGTGGCTTTGTGCCCCCTGTACCCCCCCCAGTGGTACCCAAAACCCCAGGGGGTTTTGTTTGCTCTAGGTTTTCCTCACCCTCTGTGTCCCCACTCGTGGCATTGGTCTCACCCACATTCACGTAGCTGGGGGGGGGGGGGGCAGGGGGGTTGTCTCTGATCTCAGATGCTTTTTGTGCCCCTTCAGTGTTTCCAGGGCTATTTGGTTGCCCCGTGTCCCTTTCTATGATAATTGCTTGCCTCTACATCCCTGCAGGACATCTTGGAAGGTGGGAACCTGTGGACAGCATTGCAGGAGCTGCAACAGATCATGGTGACGCCCATCAAGGCCTTCAGGCCCCCACCTGCCCCCCCTGCTAATGGAGCACATGATGGGGCTCCCCCAGGGGCTGCCGATGCCTTTGCCCCCCACCCAGCTGCCGACACTGAGGCCCCTGCAGCCCCCGTCCCTGATGGAGACATCCCAGGGCAGTTCACTCGTGTCATGGGCAAAGGTGGGGATCCCAAGTCTGTGAGGTGGGCTGCTGTGGGGGGGAGGGAGCACCATGCCCTGGGCCCACTGACATGTCCCCCCCATCCCCCAGTCTGCACCCAGCTGCTGGTGTCACGGCCAGATGAGGAGAACATCACGAGTTACCTCCAGCTCCTTGAGAAGTGCCTGAGCCACGAGGTAGGATTGAGCTTTGGGGTCTGGGAGGGGCGCAGGACCTTACATTTCATCCCACCCACCTCATGGCCTCCCCTGCACCCACAGGCGTTCACAGAGACGCAGAAGAAGAGGCTCTTGTCTTGGAAGCAGCAGGTCCTGAAGCTGCTCCGCGCCTTCCCCAAGAAGGTGCCACTTGATGGCCAGGGCTACCGGCCTCCCAAAGGGTAGGAGGGCTTGTGGGGGGGCCTCAATTCTACATGGACCTCACCCCAACGCCCGCTTTGTTCCCCTCGGTGCCTTATTCACCCATCCTGGGATCTCCAACTCCTGAATTTTCCCTTACTTGTATCCCCCTGAGAGCCTGGAACCCCCCACCTAGATGTTCCTTTTTGCCCCTGTGCTCCCTCTGCCCCTGGGTAGGAGTTCTCAAGTTGCTCCTCTGCCTCTTTCTGTCCTGTAGATGCTCCATTTTCCACCTGAAGGGTTTAAAGACTCTCACTCTGGGTGGAGTCTGGGTTATCCCAGTGCCTTTTCTGGGGGAGCAGGGTGGGGAGGGAGGAGCAGGGGGGGTTGGGGGTGCTGTCCTGTTCCCTCTCCCTCACTTTGTTTCTCTCCTGCCCTGCAGCTGGGGCTTTGGCTCCAACTCACTCCCCATAGCTGGCTCTGTGGGAGGGGCGGGGGGGCGGCGGGGGCAGCGCCCCTTTGCGTTGCCCCCCCGTGCGCTGCCCCCCGCCCGCATGGGGTTGCTGGGCCCTGCTGGGGGGGGTCCTACCCCACGACCTCCCCTCGGTGCCACCCCCCTTGGAGCGCAAGGACGCCAGGTGAGTGATGGTGACGCAGTCGGGGCGGGGATGGGCTCGTGGTGTGAGCGTCGTGGGGTTGATGGTTTTAAAGCAGGAGCGTGGAAATTAAGAACCCATTAAGAAGGGTGATGGGGTCCTGGAGAATTGAGGTGGTTTTTGGGGAGGGTCCTGCAAATGGGAACCACATCTGGATGTGCAGGGTGTTATTGCCAAGGGGTTTCATGGTTGGGGGAGAGCATTGCTGCTTCCCGCACCCCCCCAGCGGGCCCCCTTGGTTTTCTCCCCCTCCTCATTTCTGCATCATCCCCTGGATGAGGAGGATGTCACTGCCAGGTGGTGGGGGGGGGTCGTCTTTTTCTTCACGTTTGGGGGAGGTCTCCTGTAGATAGGAGGGGTCAGAGGAGCCCCTGGATGCTGGGATCTTTATGGGGGTGCCTTTTTTTTTTATTGCCACCCCCCATTCCCTGCTACCTTATCTTACCACCTGCTCTCCTCATCCACCAGAGCCTGTGGTTCAGCAGCGGGGGGGCTGGGGGTGCCCCGGGGAGCCGCAGCGTGGTGCAGCGCACCCACTCGCTGCCCGTCCACACCTCACCCCAGGCCCTGCTTGCCTTCCCCCAGGGTAAGTCCAAACTGAACCTTGGGGTCGGGGGGGGGGGGGAACAGCATCACGTGGCCTCACCCCCCGCCCCTTTTTTCCTTCCCTCCTTCCCCTCCTGCCTCCCTCTTTTCCTTCCTTCCTTCCCCCCACTGCATTTTTCCTTCCTTCCTTCCTTCCTTCCTTCCTTCCCCCCCACTGCATTTTTCCTTCCCCCCCTTCCCCCCACCTCCCTCTTTTCCTTCCCCCCTTCCCCCCCACCTCCCTCTTTTCCTTCCTTCCTTCCCCCCCACCACTTTCTTCCTTCCTTCCTTCCTTTCCCCCCCGCCTCCCTTTTTTCCTTCCTTCCTTCCCCCCCGCCTCCCTTTTTTCCTTCCTCCCTTCCCCCCTGCCTCCCTTTTTTCCTTCCTTCCTTTCCCCCCCCCGCCTCCCTTCCTTCCCCCCCTGCTGCTTTTTTCCTTCCTTCCCCCCTTCCCCCCCGCCTCCCTCTTTTCCTTCCTTCCCCCCTTCCCCCTCCGCCTCTCTTTTTTACCCCCCACCTCGGCCCTACAGAATGTCCCGTCCCCGGCACGGACTTAGAGATCAACCCCACGCTGGAGTCTCTGTGCCTGAGCATGACGGAGCACGCGCTGGGGGGTGAGCAGGGGAGGGGGGGGGGGAGGAGGAAGGGAGGGAGAGGGAGGGGTGTGGGGGGGGGTGCTGAGGATGAGGCACGGGAGAAGGGAGGGTGGCCAGAGGTGCCACTTCCATCTCCCCCGACCCGCTTCTCCCATCTCCCCGCAGATGGCACAGACAAGACCTCAACCATCTGACGGCCCTGCCCCTACCGCAGGGGTGCTGCACCCATTGTTACCCCCCCCCCCTCCTCCTCCTCTCCCCCCTTACCCCCCACCCCACTCTGTGCTGTGATCATTGACCCCACCCTGGGGGGGCCCTAAAAATGTTTATGTGGGGGGAGGTGGGCGATGGAGGCGGGGGGGGGGGGGGGGAATGGGGAATTCCCTCCCTCCTTTATCCACTAAGGCCAGGTTGGGGGGCACATTCCTAATCCCTGTACAACCAAGGGGGGCTCCTGGGGGCCAATGACTTTGCTGGAGGGGGGGGGGGGGGGGAGGTGGGGGTGGGGGGCACGCGTGTGCAGGGCGTGTGAACACTACAGGGGCTGCACGTGGGGGCGGGGCTCTCCTGGCCCATTTTCAGTTGAGTTTTTGTTGCGTTTAACATTTTTTAATAATCCCCTATTTTTTTTTTTTGTTTTGTTTTTTTTCGGTTTTTTTTTTTTTGTTGTTGTCGTCGTCGTCGTCGTCGTTCTTTATCTTTATTATTATTATTATTATTATTATATTAATATTATTTGCCCCGGCAAGAGCAGCTCCCCAAGGTGGTGGGAGGAAGGGGGGAAGGGGTTGGGGTGGCGTGTCACTGTGTCCCCCTTTGCCCTGGGAGGAATGGGGAAATGACACACACCCCCCTGATTTAGGTACACGTTGATACCCCAGGGAAAAATGGGTGGCCCTGGCACCTCTTGTTCCCCCCCCCCACCCCCCCTTTTGCCCCGGTCGGTACAGCCTCCCCTTTGTACACGTAGCGCCACGGCCCTCGAGATAGAAACGTTATTTTAGATACATTTTATTATGAATAACTTTTGTTATGACTATGGCTGGTAACCATGACTACGTTATTAAAGATAAAAATAAAATAAAATTAAAAAAAAAACAAAAAAAAACCCAACCACCCCAACCACACCCCCATCACCTTTTTCTGCCCTACGTGGCGGGGGGGGTTGAGAGGGGGGAATGGGGCACAGATTCTTCCCCCCCCCCCCAGCATCAGTCGCTGGAAGAGTCAGAGGCTTCACTGGGGCTCTCATCATCTGAAGCTTCGCTGGGGCTGAGCCGAGGGCTGCGGGGTGGCCCCCCCTCACTGCCTCCACCTTCTGACTCTTCCTCCTCGTCGTCGTCGTCTTCATCCTCATCATCATCACTGCCAAAGATCTCTTCCTGATCACGGGCAGCGCGGGCGGCATCGCTGCCCCCCCGGCGGGCCCCCCTGGCTTCCTCCTCTTCTTCATCTTCTGCTTCATCCTCGCTGCGGGCTGAACCTCCCTGCTCACTGCTGCTGGCACCAGAGCCTTCAGCCTCCTCTTCTTCATCACCGCTTGCTGCTCCCTCGCTCTCGCTGCCTTTCTCCCGCTCTTCATCTAGGGAGAGAGATCAGAGAGAGCGAGCCATCAAGGCAGACACCCCCCCACCATCCCCCCCCCACGTAAGGAATGCCCCCAGCGCTGCTCACCTGAGCCTGGTGCCTCCTTCTCAGCCTCCATCTCTTCCTCCTCCTCTTCCTCAGGCTCGTGGTTCTCCAGCTGCGCCCTCCGTGCCTCCTGCAGAGGAAGAGAAACTCAGCTGCCCCCTGCAAGGGGTGGGGGGGAGGGGGACAGAAGGTGGGAGGTATCCCAAAAGGTCAGGGGGGGCTGCTGGGGGGGGGGGGGAGGTCATACTTGTGCTTCCAATTCCTTCTCATTCATGTCACGGTGCTTCACCACCAGCACTGCATTGGTGCCTGACTGCACCCCTGCCCGCGCTCTCCGCTTGCTCAGCCGCACCCTGAGGGGCAGAGGGGGTCAGGCAGCCCTGTTTTGACTCCCTGAAAACTCTTTGCAAACTGAGGCTTCCAAACTCACCTGGTCTCCAGCTCGTTGTAGTAAACACCATCACCCTCCCGGAAGATAAAAAAGTAGTTCTCCTCATAGCCCTTGCTGGCTTTGTTTTTCACGTTCCAGTTGTACTCACGTGCAATCTTGTAGTCGTATCTGGTGAGGGAATACAGGTCAGGAGGCAAGAATTAACTGGGACGGTACGACCTCCCCCTCCAAACCATCCCTCTCTGCTGCCAGACCATCCCCTCCCTCCTTCTTTCAGACCATCTCCACAAAAAACCGTAGGACGCTCTTGATCTGTGTTCTGCAAGTCTGTAGGGTGCCCCCTCTCCATCACTTTAAGGGCTCCCCCAGCCCCAAGCCCGCTCCCCTCATACACGTCCTCGGGGGCATAGTCCATCTCCTCCTCCTGATCCCTCTTCCGTTTGCGTAGCGTCTCCTCCACGGGAAGGAAATAGGCCACAAACTGGTTCCCCTCCTCGTCCATCATTCCCCTGTGGGCAGGAAAATGTTAACTCAGCCGTAGAGGGCAACCCTCATCCAGCTCCTCAGCCCTTGTGGTCCATCTGTATCCTATTCACCTGATCATGGCCTGGGACATCATTTCCAGCGCTGCAGCGCCGCTCGTGTCCTTCGGCGCTGGATCCGAGTCAAAGATGACTTGGGCACAGGGATTGATCCACATCTGGGGCAGGGAAAAATGCAGAGGTGGGTGGGGCCACAATGAACAGCCCCCCATTCCCTCCCTAAACACCTCATGCACTCTTCTATGCACCCCTCACCGTACCTTGAAGTCAGGGAAGACGGGCATGACCTCGATAGGGGTGACACGAGGTTTGCTGTAGTGCTGTGTGATCTGAGGGGAGAGGGGGCGGGGGGAGAACCATACAGGATGGGGTCAAGTTGGCCCCCCCCCCCACTCCCAAAAGCAGGGTGGGAGACCCCAAGCCGCCCCCATCCCCCAATCCCTTCTCACCGCTTTCTGAGCATCTTCAAAAGTCTTCTCGATGGCAGCGATTTGGCTGTCACGGTCTTTGTAGATCTCTTCTTCTGTGAACTGTTGTTTCACTGAGACTCCGATCCTGGGTAGGGATGGGCACAGAGGCAGTGGGGGAGGTTCGGGGGGGTGGAATCAGGAGGTTGTGCCCCTCGTGTGCCCTCCTTCAGACTCACTTGACCTCGGGTTTCTCGTTGGACACGCCGTAGCGGTTGAACTCGGTGGAGATGTACTCGGTCTTTCGCATCCATGGCACCACCTTCGCGTGCTGCTGTGACCTGGGCCACGGGTGGGGCGTGTGACAGAGGGTTCTTCCAAGGATTTGGGGGGAGATCTGTTCCCCCACCGATTCCAGGGAGGGCCTGGATACGCCGTTACCTCTTAGAGCTGGTGGGTGCCTGGATCTCCTCCTCCAGCAGCTTCTCATCCGCCGGGTCCAGGAGCACTACCAAAGAAATCCTCCAGTATCTCCCCAGCGTTGGGTCCCCTCTGCCTCCCACCAAGGGGCAGGGACACCCCTAAGGGCTGAGCTCACCACCAGGGTCGATGCGGTAGGTGTCGGGGTTGATGAGGTCGATGGTGACGCCCAGGTCAGGCTCAGTCAGCAGGTCGTGCTTGTGCTGCTTCTCCAGAGACGTGGCCTTGTACTGCACGAACCTGGAGGGCGTGACGTAGAATCACAGAATCACCAAGGTTGGAAAAGACCTACGAGATCACCCAGTCCAACCGTCCACCCATCACCAATAGTGCTCACTAATCCACGTCCCTCAACACAAAATCCAAACGTTCCTTGAACGTCTCCAGGGTCGGTGACCCCACCACCTCCTTGTGCAGCCCATTCCAGTGCCTGACCACTCTTTCAAATAAGTAATATTTCCTAATGTCCAGCCTAAATCTCCCCTGGCGCAGCTTGAAGCCATTCCCTTTAGTCTTATCACTGTTAAACGAGAGGCTGACCCCCAGCTCACTACAACCTCCCTTCAGGTAGTTATTGAGAGTAATAAGCTCTCCCCTGAGCCTCCTCTTCTCCAGACTGAACACTTACAGCTCCTTCAGCCATTTCTCACGAGGCCTGTGCTCCAGACCAGCTTTGTTGCCCCTCTTTGAACCCACTCCAGGGTCTCAACGTCTTTCTTAGTCACAGATCAGAGTACTGGCAGTCACAGAATAGCCAGGGTTGGAAGGGAGCTCAAGGATCACGGAGCTCCAACCCCCTGCCACGTGCAGGGCCACCAACCTCCACATTTCACACCACACCAGGCTGCACAGGGCCCCATCCAACCTGGCCTTGAACACCTCCAGGGATGGACGGGGCATCCACAGCCTCTCTGGGCAGCTGTTCCAGCACCTCACCGCTCTCACAGCAAACAACTTCCCCCTCACATCCAACTGAAATCCTCCCACCTTCAACTTCAAACCATTTCCCCTCATCTTGCTGTTATCTCCCCTTTCCGAGAGTTGAAGAGTTGTCAAGAGGCGTTTGCAACACAAAAGCCACGTGCCATAACAGAAGTTCGCTTGCAGCTACCCTCTTCAACCCCTGGATCACAGCCTGCTGCAGGTTTTGCACACATCGACCCAACAAGACCCCAAAACTGAACACATTACTTGAGGTGCGACCTCACCAGAGCTGAGCACAGGGGGACGATCAATTCCCTGCTCCTGCTGGCAGCCCTGTTTCTGACGTCGTCGACACGTCCCAGGACCGCCCCCAGAACCCGAAATTCCTTTCTAAACAAGCCGGCACCCCACCGTCTCCATTATTACCCCCAGCTTACCGGTTCTGGTCGAAGGGGTAGGTGATGAACTTGGGGTCGAAGGGGATGTCGGGGAGGCTGTTGCAGTATTTCACCCGGCACACCACGCCCGACCTGCAGGCAGCGCTGTCAGCGAGGGGGGAGGGGGGCAAACCGAGACCCCCTTGGATTCCCCTTTAGAAACCGAGCCCCCCCTCACCTCTCTGGCAGCGTTCGGTGGGAGCTGGGCCTGTGGGGAGACAGAGGGGATGGGGGGGGGGGCGGGTGAGTGGAGAGCCCCGCAGCCCTCTGACGTCACGCCCCTCGCTCGTGACGTCACAGCCGTGACGTACCGGTGACCCGGCTCCTCCCGCTGCGCCTGCGTCTGGATGGTCGGCGCCATGACGGTGCCGGGAGGCGGCGACGGCTCTGCGCAGGCACCGAGCTGGACAGCCGCGACCGGAAGCGAAATGAAAGCTTCCGGTAGGTGAGAGGGCCCTCGGGTGTGACGTCACTTCCGGGCGTGCGGTGGGGGGAAGGGCGCGCGAGGCCGACTGGGAGCGGAAGTGAAGGGAACAGCGGGAAAATGGCGGCGCCCTCACAGCCACCGCCGGGACCGCAAGCCGCGCCTGCGCCGCCGCCGCTGTCCGCCGCTCCCGGACCTGGACAAGGAGCGGGACCGGGACCGCCGCTTCCGGCGCAGGTGGCGGCCGCGCAGGCGCAGGACTTCGACCCGGTGCAGCGATTCCGGTTGCTCATCCCGCAACTGAAGGAAAGCCTGCAGGTGGGCGGGGCCTGGCGGTGTGGGGCGGGGCCTTCAGCCATCGGGGCGGGCGAGCCGCTCGCGGGGCGTTGGGGGGGGGGACGGACGAACCCGGGGCCGGCGGTTTGGGATCCCGCCTTACGTGACCCGCTGTGCTCCCCTCGCAGACGCTGATGAAGGTGGCGGCGCAGAACCTGGTGCAGAACTCCAACATCGACAACGGGCAGTGAGTGAGCCCGGCAGGGTGCTCACCTACAGACCCCCAATCCCATCCCAGCATCCCCCTCCCCCCATCCCCAAGACCCCAACCGGTTTCTCTCGGTCCTACCCAAACTCCCCAGGCTCCTCTCCCTGCCCCCAGCAGCCTCCACAAGCCCCCTCCCCTGCCCAGTCATTCTCTAGGCTCCTTTCCTTGGCCCCCCATTGTCACCCTGGCCGTGTGGTGACATTGGTGGTGATGGTGGCCGTGTCCCACGGGCAGAAAGAGCGCCGACGGAGCCTTGCAACGCTTTGACAAGAGCCTGGAGGAGTTCTACGCACTGTGCGATCAGCTTGAGCTCTGCCTTGTGAGTGGCTCTCCAAGTGCTGTTTGTGCCCCCCTCCCTCCCGTTTTCACTTTTCCATTTCCCTCTGGCAATGTCCTTCGCACACTCCTTGTCGTCCGTCCCCTCCCCCCCCCTCTTGGCACACACGCAGACCCGTGTCCCCTCTGGTGACACCCCCTCCCCAGCGCCTGGCGCACGAGTGCCTCTCACAGAGCTTCGACAGTGCAAAGCACGCACCTGCGTTGGTGCCAGCAGCTCCCAAAGGCGAGGGGGCTGCCGGCGAGAGCCTCCCCTACACCCAATACCTGCCCCTCATCAAGGCACAGATTGCAGGCGCCAAGGACATCCACAACGCCCTGCTGGAGGGTGCCAACAAGATCACCGGCAAGCTGCCCTCCACGGGGGGGCCCTGATGAGGTCGTGGGGGTAGGAAGCGGGCAGCCACTGTGACAATAAAGGCACCCACGTGCATGGCAGCGTCCCTGAGGATTCGTGGGGGGGTGTTTCTAGGCGGTGTGAGGGTCAGATATAGGTAGAGGATGTCACCCTACGTGTGGGGGGATTGCCTGTACACTGAGGTGTGCATTGGGGGAGGGATCATCCGTATAGAGGCAACGTGATGACACCAAGCTGAGCAGTGCAATCGATACATTGGCAGGAAGGGAAGCCATCCAGATGGACCTGGACAGGCTGGAGAATTGGGCCCATGAAAACCTAATGATGTTCAGTAAGGTCGAGTGCAGGGTGCCGCATTGGATCGGGGCAATCCCAGGTATTTATACAAAATGGGGGAGGATCTCCTTGAGAGCAGCCCTGCGGAGAAGGACTTGGGGGGTTCTGGTGGACGAGAAGCTGGACATGAAGCAGCAGTGTGTGTTTTGTAGCCCAGAAGGCCAGCTGTGTTCTGGGCTGCATTAAAAAAGGGGTGGCCAGCAGGGAGAGGGAGGTGATCGTTCCCCTCTACTCTGCTCTTGTGAGGCTCCATCTGCAGCAGTGCCTCCAAGTGTGGAGCCCCCAGTACAAAAAAGACAGGGAGCTGTTGGAGAGGGTCCAGAGGAGGGCCACAAAGATGAGCAGGGGGCTGCAGCGCTTCCACTATGAGGACAGGCCTGGGGCTCCCAGTACAGGAAGGACGTGGAGCTCTTGGAGTGGGTCCAGAGGAGGGCACTAAGAGGGCTGGAGCACCTCTCCTGTGAGGAAAGGTTGAGGGAACTGGGCTTGTTTAGCTTGGAGAAGAGAAGGCTGCAGGGAGACTTCATTGAGGCCTTCCAATACTTGAAGGGAGCATATAAACAGGAGGAGGAACGGCTGTTTACAAGGGTGGATAGTGATAGGACAAGGGGAATGGTTTTAAACTGAGACAGGAGAGGTTTAGGTTGGATGTTAGGAGGAAGTTTTTCACCCCAGAGGGTGGTGAAGCATTGGAAGAGGTTGTCCATAGAGGTTGTGGATGCCCCATCCCTGCAGGCATTCAAGGCCAGGCTGGATGTGGCTCTGGGCAGCCAGGGCTGCTGGTTGGTGACCCTGCACATAGCAGGGGGTCAAAATGAGATGAGCATTGTGCTCCTTTTCAATCCAGGCCATTCTATGAGTCTATGGGGGTCCGTATGGGGGATCTGTGTGTCCCTGTGTGTCTCTTGGCAGCCCTGCACACGGCAAGGGGTTGGAATTGGATGAGCATCGTGGTGCTTTTCAATCCAGGCCATTCTATGAGTCTGTGGGTCCCTATGAGGATGTCTGGGTCTCTATGGGGCATCTATGGGTCTCTATGGGGATCTGTGTGTCCCTGTGTGTCTCTTGGCAGCCCTGCACATGACAGGGGGTTGGAACTCGATGATCATTGTGGTCCTTTTCAACCCAGGTCATTCTGTAAGTCCCTATGGGAGTCTATGGGTCTCTATGGGTCCCTATAACCAGGATTGGAAGGGAGCTCAAGGATCATGGAGCTCCAACCCCCTGCCACGTGCAGGGCCACCAACCTCCACATTTCACACCACACCAGGCTGCACAGGGCCCCATCCAACCTGGACTTGAACGCTTCCAAGGATGGATGGGGCATCCACAGCCTCTCTGGGCAGCTGTTCCAGCACCTCACCATTCTCACAGCAAACAACTTCCCCCTCACATCCAACTGAAATCTCCCCTCCCTCAACTTCAAGCCATTTCCCCTCGACCTGCTGTTATCAACCCTTTCCAAGAGCTGACTCCCCTCCTGTCTGTAGGCTCCCTTTATGTATTAAAGGCTGCAACGATTCACCCCGCAGCCTTCTTTTCTCCAGGCTGAACAAGCCCAGCTCCCTCAGCCTGTCCTCATAGCAGAGGTGCTGCAGCCCCCTGATCATTTTCATGGCTCTCCTCTGGACCCTCTCCAACAGCTCCCTGTCTTTTTTGTCCTGGGGGCTCCACATTTGGACGCAGTGCTGCAGATGGAGCCTCACAAGAGCAGAATAAAGGGGGACAATCACCTCCCTCCCCCTGCTGGCCACCCCTCTTCTGATGGATCCCAGGAGATCCCATTGATCCACCCATCGCTCCACCCATCAGATCCACATCCCTTCATAGAATCAACCAACTCAGGTTGGAAAAGACCTTAAAGACCATCGAGTCCAACCATGACCTACCCGTATCACCCTAACTGACAACCCTCCGCTAAATCACGTCCCTTCAATTTGCAGATAAAGATGCAGATAAAGATTTGCAGATAAAGGGGGGGGGGCGGGTTGGGGGGGGCAGCGTCAAAAATTCTTGCTCAAGTCCAGGTAAACGACATCGCTCACCCACGCCCCGACCCGCAATTCCCGGCACAATGACTCAGCCCAGCCCACCCCGAGCCGCCCCTCCTCTCCCCTTTGCTGACGTCCCGTCCCTCCCTCCCTCCCCCATCCCTCCCTCCCTCCCCCCCCAATCCACGCGCTGAGCTCATGGCCGCGCCTCGCTCCCACTTCCGGCCACGCCCACCCGCCTTCGTGACGTCACGGGAGCGCCCCGCTATAAAAACCCCGCCGCTCAACGCCGAGCGCCAGTTCCGCTCTTCTTCTCTTACCGCCATGGCTGCCGCTACAGCTGGCCCAGCACCGGAGCCGCTGCGTCAGGTACGGATCGTCGTCCGGTTCTTTTTCCCTTCCCTCGGATCCCGTTGCCGTCTGACACCGATCGTTTCTCCCTTACAGGGCCCGTTTTGCGGTCAGCCGTCTTCCGAACCGTCCCCGGAGCCCCCGCTGCCTCCTCGCTCCCCCTGGTGCCCGCCGCCACCGGAGCTTGGCCGCCTCCTGCGCTCCCTCAGCGCTCCGTCGGGTCGTTCCGTGCCTCCCCCTCCCGGTTTCTCTCCTCGGTTCCGCGGGGCTCCACCCGGCCTGACCCGCCCGCAGCCTTCCGACACCGCATTGCTGGCTTTGGCGGCGCTGACTTTAGGCACGGACCCACCCGGGACCGTCCCGTTGCCGTTCCCGTCTCGCAAATCGGCTCAACTCTCCTCTCTCGGCTTGGCGCTTCTGTCTCCGACGTCGAACGAATCGTCTCAGCTGTCACCGTCGCTTTCTCCTCCTCAATCCCCGTTCAGCTTCTCTTTATCGCCTCCCTCCTCGCCGCCGTCCCCGCTCTACAAGACGGAACTGTGCCGCCCTTTTACCGCTACCGGCCATTGTCGTTATGGTGCCCGCTGTCAGTTCGCCCACGGTCCCGAGGAGCTGCGGGGGCTCCGTCGCCACCCCAAGTACCGCACGCAACCGTGCAGCACCTTCCAGCGTTGCGGGACGTGTCCGTATGGCTCCCGTTGTCACTTCCTGCATGGCCCCGGACCGGCGGAGGGAAACACGAGCAACCCGGGCAGCCCCCACCGCCTCCCGGTGTTTGACCGTATCTCAGTGTCAGAATGAGGGATGTGGTGATGGTTCCCTCCGCAGAGGAAGGGAACACGCCCCCCCCCCCCCCCTTCCTTTCCTTCCTCCCCCCTCTGCCAGGAACTTTGGGCTGAATGAGGCGGAGATGTCAGATGTAGCATCCCTGGGGCGGGGGGAGGCACGCTGTGCTCGGTCCCAGCTGTAATAACTGGGAATGGGGCGGGGGGAGGAAGAGGAGGAGAGGGAGACGAGGCTGGCAGGTCCTGTCGTCCCCCCCTCCCCGCCCTGATTCTGCCTTTATTTATTACTCACTCAGTGCCTTAGGGGCGTTTCTGTCCCTGTGTATGGCTTTTTCTTTCTTTTTTTTCTTTTTTTTTTCGGTGGCCAGAGGTTTTATATTGTATTTATGTGTTTTATAATGGGGGGGGGGAGGGTGAGGGAAAAATGCTGATTTTTTTTTTTTTTTTTTTTTTGCTGTTTGTTTTAAATAAATCAACGAACTCTTTCTCTGGTGTTGGTTGCTCTGTTGTCCGGGGGGGGGGGGAAGGAGCAGAGCGGGGCTGTGACGTCAAACCCCACCCCATGACAGCTCCCCGCAGCGCGATTTCCTCCGCCGCGCCCCTTTTTGGCCGCTTCAGGCCACCACCGCCTCCGTCTGATCACGTGACTAAGCGCCCTTCGCTCTACACACAGCCTACGAACACCTGACGGAGGCTAAGCTCGCGAGAAGTGCTGGCTGACCGGAACCGGAAGTTCCCATCCCATGATATCTTCTCGCAGCGCGATTTTCTCTACCGCGCCTCCTTTTGGCCCTTCTAGGCTACCACCTCCTCCGTCTAATCACGTGACCGAGCGAGTTCCGCTCTACCCACCCGCCTACGAACACGTGACGGAGGCTAAGCTTACTAGAAGTGCTGGCTGACCGGAACCGGAAGCGAATGGAGGCAGGCGGAAGTGCTGTCCTCCTGGCGGCGGGGTCTGCTGGGGGCGGGCCGGTGCTGCTCTCCGTTCCTCCTGTCGCCGCCGGGCCCAGCTTTAAGCCCAGCGATCTCCCCTCCGTGCCCTCAACGTCTTCTCGTATCCGCTTCCCGCTCCCTTAACGCACCTCCGGACTCCACTCTTCCCCTCCCCTCGCCCCATCATGTCGGACAGCGACGACAGCAACTTCTCAGAGGAGGAGAGCGAGCGCAGCAGCGAGGCGGAGGAGGCTGAAGAAGCTGAGGTGAGGCTGAACGTGTGGGGGGTGCGCCGTGCCCCGCCTCCCCCTGCCCTCAGCATCCCCCACCCCTCACCGCTGTGCAGGCCGAGGAGGAGCGTGCCAGTGCAGCGGGCAGCGAGAAGGAAGAGGTGGAGGAGGAGGAGGAGGAGGAATACGATGAGGAGGAGGAAGAGGAAGATGATGACCGGCCTGCTAAGAAGCCACGGCATGGCGGCTTTATCTTAGATGAAGCTGGTGAGCTGGGGGTTGAGCAGGGATGGGTGTGGGGGGGCCTCGGCTGCCTCCGGATTTTGCTCTCACCGCTGTGATCTCCCCCAGATGTGGATGATGAATACGAGGATGAAGATCAGTGGGAAGATGGAGCTGAGGACATTCTGGAGAAAGGTGAGGAGGTTGCTTTGGGGGCTCCCCCAGCTTTGAGGATGCTCCCAAGGGCTTGGAGATCCCCCTCGGGCTTTGATCCCTGCTCTCTGGCCTTAAGGCCAGAAGAGGATGGAAGCAGAGCTCTGTGGTGGTACTGCTCTTTTGGGAGAAGTGCGCTGTTCTGGGTTGCAGTGCTGTGCTGCTGGATTGGTTTTGGTGCAGCTCTTCTGGGTTAAAACACTGGGTTGGCTGCTGTTGCTCTTTCCCCGCCTCTGAGCGTGTTTTTCTCCCCAAGCCCCACACTCAGGGGTGGGAATGGGACTGTGTGGCCCCTGATCCCCCACCTCCCTCATCCCAGTGTCTGTCTTTCTGTCCACCCTTTGTCTGTCTGCTTAGCGCATCTCATTCACACCAGCCTGGTTTTATTTTTTTACCCGTTTTTTTTTTTTTTTTTTTTTTTAAAAAACGTTTCTCGTGTTTTCCTTTCCCCTCCTGTGCCGCCGTCTTAATTTTGTTCCTTCCCCTTTGTTCCCCCTCACCCATGGGTGGTTTTGCCGCTATTATTTGCTCCATACTGTCTGCCCTCCACCGCCACCTCCTTGTTCCCGAGCAGAAGAGATTGAAGGTAAGCTTGAGTCAGTCTGAGCCCCCCTGGGGGGGCAACCACTGCCACCCCTTGGGGCCAGCTAAGCCCAGCCACCTCCCTGTGCTGCTGTGAGCCACATTCGACCCTCCTCTTCCTTGCAGCTTCCAACATTGACAACGTGGTGTTGGATGAGGACCGCTCTGGTGCTCGACGGCTGCAGAATCTCTGGAGGTGATGCCAGCTCTGTTTGTGTGCCATCCCCTCCCCCCTTGAGAGGCTGTGGGGGTTGTGCTGATGCCCAGTTCCACCTTCTCCACCTACAGGGACCAACGTGAAGAAGAGCTGGGCGAGTATTACATGAAGAAATATGCCAAGTCCTCAGTGGGAGAGACGTGAGTTGGGAGATGTGGCCCTGTCACCTTGTCTTATCGCGTGTCAAGGGTTGTACTGTTCTGTTTTAACATCTGATTTTATTTTACCAGTGTTTATGGTGGCTCTGATGAGCTCTCGGATGACATCACACAGCAGCAGCTGCTGCCTGGAGTCAAGTGAGTGTCACGTTGGCACCTCGGGGTAGAAAACACATGGATTTTTTTGGGGAAAAAAATGAGATAGTCAGGTCTGTGTTACCCTGAGCTGCCCAGCCAGGTGGGCTTTGGCAGGTTTAGCCAGGTCAGATCACCCTATAAATGCCTTTCTCTGATCCTATGCAGGGATCCCAATCTCTGGACGGTGAAATGCAAGGTAAGCACTAGGGATCTTTGGAGTCGGTATCAGCATTTGGGAGGCATATTCTCAACCCTAAAGCAACCTGTTTCCACCACAGATCGGAGAGGAGCGTGCTACAGCTATTGCTCTGATGAGGAAGTTCATTGCATACCAATTCACTGACACGGTGAGGCTGCGGGGAGCCACGTGGCAGCTGAGGGGGCTGCAAAACCTGCACCCCTCTGACCCTGATGTGCCCTGCGTGTCCTCCAGCCTCTGCAGATCAAGTCAGTGGTGGCCCCCGAGCACGTCAAGGGATACATTTACGTGGAGGCCTACAAGCAGACGCACGTGAAGCAGGCGATTGAGGGGGTAGGAAATCTGCGGATGGGTTACTGGAACCAGCAGATGGTCCCAATCAAGGAGATGACAGACGTGCTGAAAGTCGTGAAGGAGGTAACCAACCTCAAGCCTAAATCCTGGGTGCGTCTGAAGAGGGGAATCTACAAGGATGACATCGCCCAGGTGAGGCAGGAAGTTACAGGAACCCTGCAGTGGGGAGTTGAGGACGCCTGGCTCACTGCCACCCTCTCCCTGTGGGCAGGTGGATTATGTGGAGCCCAGCCAGAACCAGATTTCCTTAAAGATGATCCCCCGTATTGACTTTGACCGTATCAAAGCCCGAATGAGTCTGGTAAGTGGAGCGTTCTTGTGTTGTGCTGCTGTGCTGAGGGGGGTCGTTTGCTTATTGCGTTGCCTCCCACCCTGCAGAAGGACTGGTTTGCCAAGAGGAAAAAGTTCAAGCGACCCCCTCAGAGGCTTTTTGATGCCGAGAAAATCAGGTAGGTGGTGGCATCACAGAACACCAGACTGAAAAAAAAAAAACCAACAACAAAACAACCACGCTTGAAAAAAAATGCCCTCTGCTGAGCTGTTCTCCACCAGGGGGTGATTTGGTTTTGCCTCTGTCTTGGTTTAGGGGGTGATTTGGTTTTGCCTCTGTCTTGGTTTAGGTCTCTGGGAGGTGATGTGGCTTCTGATGGAGACTTTCTCATCTTTGAAGGCAACCGCTACAGCCGCAAGGGTTTTCTCTTCAAGAGCTTCGCCATGTCAGCAGTGGTGAGCGTGGGATTCTCTTTAGATCCAACCTAAACCCATCTCCTTTCCCCCAAAAACTGCTTTCCTTCTTATGTCGAGACCCAAACACTTGAGTTATTGGTGGGAAAGAGGGTGGTGGGAGGCCAGAGACTCCCTGTTCTCTGGTAGTGATGGCTGCTGCCGTGGTGCATTGGCACAGCTTAGAAAAGTAGGTGAGTTCTGGAGAGGAATGGGGTGTTGTGGTCACCACCAGCTCTGTTCTTGACAGATAACAGAGGGTGTGAAGCCCACCTTGTCAGAGCTGGAGAAATTTGAAGACCAGCCTGAAGGCATTGACCTGGAGGTGGTGACAGAGAGCACAGGTATGCAGGTGCCTCTTCATGCACACTGCTGTTCCCCATGCGTTGTTGTTGTCCCCTGGCTTATCTCTGTTGTCACTCTTAGGGAAGGAGCGTGAGCATAATTTCCAGCCTGGTGACAACGTGGAGGTGTGTGAGGGTGAACTGATCAACCTGCAGGGCAAGATCCTCAGCGTCGATGGCAACAAGATCACCATCATGCCCAAACACGAGGATCTGAAGGTAGCAGAGCACCCAGGGAGCAGCTTTGTGTGGCTGCTACAGCCTCACCAGGACGCTGCACGCCTCTTCCCCAGCGTCTGTAGAGTTTTCCTTTCTTCTAGGACATGCTGGAATTCCCAGCTCAGGAGCTGCGGAAATATTTCAAGATGGGTGACCACGTGAAGGTGATTGCAGGCCGTTTTGAGGGTGACACGGGCCTCATTGTTAGGGTGGAGGAGAACTTCGTCATCCTCTTCTCAGACCTCACCATGCATGAGGTGAGCAGAGAGGGGTGGAATGCCACAGTTTGGCTCAGTGTGATGCTGGTAGGAAGGAGGGAGGGGGTGGAAATTGGCCGTGGCAGCTGAATTTCATTCATTCTTCCTGCCCCACCACCAGCTCAAGGTTCTGCCACGGGACCTGCAGCTCTGCTCGGAGACGGCGTCGGGTGTGGATGTGGGGGGTCAGCATGAATGGGGTGAACTGGTGCAGCTGGACCCCCAGACAGTGGGTGTTATTGTACGACTGGAGCGTGAGACCTTCCAGGTGAGTCCCAGTTGCTGGAAGGAGCTTTGGTTGTTGTTTTTTTTTTCTTTCCTGTGTGTGTTTTCGGGTGTCTCGAAGACTAGAGGCAGTTTCCACGTGCAGCCCTGTGCCAGAAATGCCTCCCCACCTTCTGTTTTGCATCTGTGCAGTCCGTGCTGCCTTGGAGGGCTGTTTTGGGCAGTACTCCTCCCAGCTTCTTGCCATTCCTGTTGATTGCAGGTGTTGAACATGTATGGAAAGGTGGTGACGGTGCGGCACCAGGCTGTCACCAGGAAGAAGGACAACCGTTTCGCTGTCGCCCTCGACTCAGAACAGAACAACATCCACGTCAAGGACATTGTGAAAGTCATAGATGGGCCCCACTCGGTAGGAACCATGGGGTTGGGGGTGATTGGGGTGAGAATTTTTGGTTACCGTGGGGGATCCCTGGCTTGGTCCTAGTCTGCCATAAGTGCTTTGGATTTGTTGGTGCTTTTCTGGGTTGTTTGTTGGTTTTTTTTTTGGCACGTAGGGAACACTGGGTTTTTCCTGACAGCCTTCTGAGTCCTGTTGCTGGGGGGAGGTCCTGCCACCACCCCCCTGAGGCTCACCTCTGCCACTATCACAGGGTCGTGAGGGAGAGATCAGGCACCTCTTCCGGGGCTTTGCCTTTCTGCATTGCAAGAAGCTGGTGGAGAATGGTGGCATGTTTGTCTGCAAGACCCGACACCTTGTCCTGGCTGGTGGTTCCAAGGTGGGGGCACGCTGGGGGTCAGTGATGGCTGCTGGAGGGGGCTCTGACCCTGTGCCTTTGGTGCTGGAGAGCAGCAGCAACATTTTCTTTCCCTTTCGCAGCCACGGGACGTCACCAATTTCACTGTAGGCAGCTTTGCTCCCATGAGCCCTCGTATCAGCAGCCCAATGCATCCCAGTGGGGCCGGTAAGGGTTGCAGGGGTGTCCCCAAGGTCAAGAAAGCATCCCCAAGGATTTTCTGCTCAGCCTGAGCCCCTCCTTTGTCCTTCAGGCCAGCGTGGTGGCTTTGGTGGAGGTGGCATGAGCCGTGGGCGCGGGCGGCGGGACAACGACCTCATTGGGCAGACAGTGCGCATCTCCCAGGGACCTTACAAAGGTGAGTGCTTTTGGGGTTGGGAAGAAGCTGTGGATTGCCCTGGTTCCCTCAATCAAATTACTGTCGCGACTCGTAGGTTACATCGGAGTGGTGAAGGATGCAACAGAATCGACGGCTCGGGTGGAGCTGCACTCTACCTGCCAGACCATCTCAGTGGATCGCCAGCGCCTGACCACCGTGTGAGTCCAAGGACAGGGAACTGTGCTGCTCCCTCTCTAGGGTGGGCTCTTAGGGGCTTCCTCACATTCTTGATGCTGCAGGGGTTCACGGCGCCCGGGTGGGATGACGTCGACCTATGGACGCACCCCCATGTATGGTTCCCAGACCCCCATGTATGGCTCTGGCTCCCGCACTCCCATGTATGGCTCCCAGACACCCCTACATGATGGTGAGTGGCACTGGGGGGGGTAGATGGGGCTGATGGGGACGCAGATGGGACAGATTTTAAGATTCTGGGGTAATCTTTTGGATGGAAAGGGGCGCGTGAAGGAGGCTTTGAGGATGAGGAGGGGTCAGGGCTGAGGTGGAGGGGCCAGGGCTGAGGTGGAGGGGTCAGGGCTGAGGTGGAGGGGACAGGACTCGGTGGGGAGGTCAGGGCTGAGGTGGAGGGGACGGGGCTGAGGTGGGGATGCAGAGGGTTCTGATGCAGCCATTGTGGGGCTGTTGCAGGCAGCCGCACGCCACACTATGGCTCACAGACTCCACTTCACGATGGCAGCCGCACGCCTGCTCAGAGCGGTGCTTGGGACCCCAACAACCCCAATACACCTTCCAGGTGAGTGCCAGGAGGAAGGGGGGGGGGGGGAGCTGCTGACCAGGACAGACCCACCACAGGATCTGTGGTTACTGTCATGTCCCCAACAACATCACGACAGTCATACGTTTGGGATCTCTGATGGCTGGCGTGGCTCCAGCGATTCTGGATTATCCCCATTGCAGGGTCCCAGTCACTGAACTTGACCTGGTTGTGGTGGTGATGTTTGTCTTCCTTCCACAGAGCCGATGAGGACTTTGAATATGGCTTTGACGACGAGCCCACGCCTTCACCACAAGGCTACGGTGGCACCCCCAACCCACAGACCCCTGGTTATCCTGACCCTTCATCACCGCAGGTCACCCAGCCGTACAACCCCCAGACCCCTGGCACGCCAGCCATGTGAGCATTCCTTCCACTCTGCAATGGCCCTGGAACTCTGGGAGGGGAACCACAGCTCTGTGGAACCATAGTTGGGATCCTGAGGGGAGACTGCAGCCCCAGAGGATCCCAAACCGTGATTCTGGGTTGACAGAATGTTCCCTGAGGTCTCCTATGGTGCAACGCAGCATCCCCATGACTCCCTCTCACCCTGGCAGGTACAACACTGACCAGTTCTCACCCTACGCTGTGCCATCGCCACAGGGCTCCTACCAGCCCAGCCCCAGCCCCCAGAGCTACCACCAAGTGGCCCCCAGCCCTGTGGGCTATCAGAACACCCATTCACCAGCCAGCTACCACCCAACACCATCACCGATGGCCTACCAGGTACCCCCAGTTCCTCTCCCTTGCCTCCCATAGCCTCCCACTGCTGCTTATGCTGTCTTCTCTCTCCCCCAGGCGAGCCCTAGCCCCAGCCCAGTGGGCTACAGCCCCATGACACCTGGGGCACCGTCTCCAGGGGGCTACAACCCCCACACCCCTGGTTCAGGCATCGAGCAGAGCTCCAGCGACTGGGTCACCACTGACATCCAAGTAAAGGTCCGGGACACCTATCTGGATAGCCAGGCAGTGGGACAGACCGGGGTCATCCGCAGCGTCACGGTGAGCCCATGGTGGTACCACGTTTGTGGCAGTGACAGGATTGTAAGAAACTTCATCACCGACTCACAACCAGCAGTTTACCCTTGTGGCCAAGATGGCCAATTCTGGGGTGCATTAAAAAGAGCGTGGCCAGCAGGTCGAGGGAGGTGATCCTCCCCTTCTACTCTGCCCTGGTAAGGCCTCATCTGGAGTACTGTGTCCAGTTCTGGGCTCCCCAGTACAAAAAAGACAGGGACCTCTTGGAAAGAGTCCAGCGGAGGGCCACAAAGATGGGGAAGGGCCTGGAGCGTCTCTCCTATGAGGAGAGGCTGAGTGAGCTGGGTCTGTTTAGCCTTGAGAAGAGAAGGCTGAGAGGAGACCTGATCCAGGTCTATAAATATCGAAGGTGTGGGGGGCAGAGTGGCGAGGCCAGACCGTTTTCAGCAGTGTGTGGAGACAGGACAAGGGGAAACGGCCGAAAACTGGAGCATAGGAAGTTCCACACAAATGTGTGCAAGAACTTCTTTACGATGAGGTGACGGAGCACTGGAACAGGCTGCCCAGGGGGGTTGTGGAGTCTCCTTCTCTGGAGATATTCAAGACCCGCCTGGATGCCTACTTGTGCGACCTGGTGTAGGGAACCTGCTTGGGCAGGGGGGTTGGACTCGATGATCTCTGGAGGTCCCTTCCAACCCCTGTGATTCTGTGATTCTCCCCCTGCAGGGCGGAATGTGCTCTGTGTACCTGAAGGACAGCGAGAAAGTGGTGAGCATCTCCAGCGAGCACCTGGAACCCGTTACCCCCACCAAGAGCAACAAGGTACGCTCATCACTGCCCCCCACCCCTGTTGGGCTCCGCCTCCTCCTCCTGCCTTACCCAGAGACCCCCTTGTCTCTCCCATCCCTTCGCTCTCCCTGGATCCCACCGCACAGCATAGGGGAGGGCTGGTGGATACCCGTGGCCCTTCCTGGGCTACTACCAGATACCCCTCAGCCCCATTGGGCTCCTGCTGTCCCCACAGGTGAAGGTGATCCTGGGTGAGGATCGCGAGGCTACCGGCATCCTGCTCAGCATCGACGGTGAGGACGGGATTGTGCGCATGGACCTGGACGAGCAGCTCAAGATCCTCAACCTCCGCTTCCTGGGCAAACTGCTGGAGGCCTGAGCGCTGCCTGGGTCCCCTTCGTTTTTTTCTCTCTTTTTTTTTTTCCTTCGTTTTTGTCCCCCGGCCGCCTGTTGGAAGCGAGATGGCCGTGTCCAATAAACGCTTGTGACCCCTCGACCCCGTATTCCCTTGAATGCGATGCACCCGGGCGAGGCTCTCCTGTCCGGGTTTCCACCTTTCCATCGCCTTTTCCTCCGCCGTTGCTCCGCGCTGTCGCCGCCCGCGTCTCCTCCGTGGAAGAGGCGGCAGCGCGAATTCCACGGCGTGCTTCCGGGAGCGCGCGGGGGATGATGGGCGTTGTAGGCACCGCCAGCCAATCAGCGCCGAGCGCGGGGCACGCCGGGAAGTGTGGCGACGGGAGACGGCGCGGCGTTTTCAACCAATCAGCTCCGACCGCGGGGCATGCCGGGTAGCGTGGCGACAGGCGATGACGGCGCGGTGCGCTGCACGCCGGGAAGCGCGGCGCTTTCAGCCAATCAAACCCTATCGCGGGGCGTGCCGGGAAAGCGTGGCGACAGGCAGACGGCGCGGCGCTGCAGCCAATCAACGCTCCCCGCGCTGCACGCCGGGAAACGCGGCGCTTTCAGCCAATCATCAGCGCCGACCGCGGTGCACGCCGGGAAGCGTGGCTCTCCCAGCCTTGGAGACGAGCGCTGCGGGAAAATGGCGGCGGCGGCGGCGCGTGGGGCCCGCATCGCCCTCGCGGCCCACCGGAGCCTCGCCGCGCTGAGTCGCGCCGTGAGCAGCGGCGGTGCCGGCACTTCCGGCACGGAAGCGGTGCTGCAGGAGCGGCTACGGCAGCAGCAGGCGGTAGGAAGCGTGGGAAGGGCCTCTCCGTAGGGCTCGGTGCTCGCAGCGGAGCCTCCGGGCCTCACCGTCATCCTTCCGCAGGGCCTGGAGGGAACCCCGGGGCGGCCAAACCCCGGGAACGAGGAGGAGGAAGAGCGGAGGAAGCAGCGCTTGGCGGCGGTTCGACGGCTGGCCCTGCGGTTGGCGGGGCTGCTGGGTGCCGGTACCGGCATCACCATCATCTACATCTTCGGTAAGGCCCCCCCCGGGGTGCTGCTCCCCCCTCAACCCCCCAACCGCAAACCCCACCTCACGTTCTCCCCTCCCTCCCCCCCCCCCCAGGCAGCAACGCAGTGGATGAACACGGAGCCAAGGTGAGCTGCGTGTCCCCCAAGCCGGTGATTCGTGTTGGGAAGCTCGAAATAATTGATGTCGGGATGGGATTTCCGATTAAAAAAAAAAAACAAAAACACAAACAAACAGATTTTATTGGCAACGGCAGGAGCGGCCCTAAGGACACAATGACAGCTTTTCCCCTATGGGGACAGGCTGAGGGAGCTGGGCTTGTTCAGCCTGGAGAAAAAAAGGCTGTGGGGTGAATCGTTGCAGCCTTCAGCACCTAAAGGGAGCCTACAAACAGGAGGGGAGTCAGCTCTTGGAAAGGGCTGATAACAGCAGGACGAGGGGAAATGGCTTGAAGTTGAGGGAGGGGAGATTTCAGTTGGATGTGAGGGGGAAGTTGTTTGCTGTGAGAGCGGTGAGGTGCTGGAACAGCTGCCCAGAGAGGCTGTGGATGCCCCGTCCATCCCTGGAGGTGTTCAAGGCCAGGTTGGATGGGGCCCTGTGCAGCCTGGTGTGGTGTGAAATGTGGAGGTTGGTGGCCCTGCACGTGGCAGGGGGTTGGAGCTCCGTGATCCTTGAGCTCCCTTCCAACCCTGGCCATTCTGTGATTTTTTTTGTACCCCTTGTTTCCCACGTTCCCTTTGTCCCCCTCCCCTGTTTCCCCCTTGGCTGGGTACTGCAGGTTCACAATCTTATCCAAGGTTTCCATTTGCTCATTGCTGTGTTGCGTTCAGCAGCCGTCCCCTCGTTTCCCTGATGTCTCAGTGCTCTTCTTGCATTCATATGGTGATTTTCTTCAAAGCCTTCGTTAAACAAAGAGCACCGGGGGGTGGAGGAGGGATGCCAGGCCTTCCCAGTGTCTCTTCAGGCTCTTCCTTGGGCATGCCGCAGTTTGTTCTCTGGTTTGATCAATCTCGTGCAGGATATTCTTGCAACATGCGTGACAAAAATATACTTATATACACCTATATGCTGAGCACGCATTCCTGAGGAAGGTTATCTAGAAGATAAATGATGCAAACTATCAGAAACGCCCCCAAGTAAAGCATAAAGACTCCCAACAAGAACTATGGCAGCGGAGACCATGGAAATAAAAAAAAAATCTGATCTAATTCTAATGCAGAAACAATATTTGAGTCTTACATCCACCACGGCTCTGCACTGCCCTCAGAACCTCAGAGCCTTCAAGTTTCGCTGTGGCTTTTATTTCCCCCCCCCTCCCCCATCTGAAGCCCCTTTTTGGGGCTGTCTGAGAAGAGCCGTCAGAGGTTTGATGTGCAGCCCTGGGGGGGAGCTGTGAATTGTTCCCCTTCATCCGGGGGTGTTGGGACATCAAAAGGGCAGGGGGAAAATAGCCAGGGGGTGACAAAGCAATCAGCGGGGTGGTGAGAAAATCAATCGGGGGCATCCATGGACGGAAGGAAGTCCTGCTAGCACAGGAAAACCACCTCACCTAGCTGTAAATCACCCAGTGTGGGGTTCCCTCCTAAGCCCTGTGCTCTTCCCACACCCTTTCAGTCCTGGTTTTTCTTGCATTTGTTTTTTTTTTTTTTTCCCCTGCAGGTCCCCGATGAGTTTGATGGTGGTGAGTAACAAATGGAGCAGGGGGAGGTGGCAGCCCTTGCAGGGGATGGGGGACAAGTTGTATCCTCTGGGCTGTTTTTGACACTTTGCAGCAGCCTTTTATGATGTTTTTAGCACCGTGTGGTTGCCCCAGCGGGGCTTTTTGTCCTACGTATTGTTTTTTTATTTCTATGGGAATGGTAGGAAGAAAAAGATTGGGATTTTCACCTTCCTTGGGACCCCATGCATTCACCCATGCTTGGTTCCACAGACCCTGTGGGCATCCAGCAGCTCCGCAGGACGTATAAATACTTCAAGGACTACAGGCAGGTGCGTGGGGCTTTCCCCATTTAGTTTTTTTTTATTTCCTTTTAGGGCTCTTCTTGTTGCTGATGTCAGCAGTAGCAGTTTAAGATCCCCACGCTCTTCTGGGGGATCTTTGCCCTCATCCTGGTGACATCGTGGCCTGGTTTTGGGTTTTATTGTGGGTCTTATGGGCCGGGGGGGGGGATTCTCATTCCTGTTTGAAGGGCCTTTGTCCCAGTGTTGGTGGCCTATCTCTTACTCTTTCTCAATCAAGATGATCATCGAGCCCACCAGTGCCAAGCTGCTGCCAGACCCTCTGCGTGAGCCCTACTACCAGCCTCCCTACACTCTGGTCATCGAGCTCACCGACGTCTTGCTGCACCCTGAATGGTCGGTGAGTGGCAGCCAATTACTCCTGCATCCCTTCCTCTGCTGACAGCCTCATCTGTTGCCCCTTTTTCCTCTTTTCTCTGCTCCAGCTCATCACTGGCTGGCGCTTCAAGAAACGTCCAGGCATCGAAAGCCTCCTGCAGCAGCTTGCGCCGCTCTACGAGATTGTCATCTTCACCTCCGAAACAGGCATGGTGCGTGCGGCCGTCGGGAAGGCTCTGCAGCCCAAAGGTGGGCTCGACTTGACCCCCCCACCTACTCATCTTTCTATTCCCAGACCGCCTTCCCCCTTATCGACAGCATCGACCCGCACGGCTTCATCTCCTACCGCCTCTTCCGCGACGCCACCCGCTACATGGATGGGCACCACGTCAAGGTGGGGATGGGGAGAGGGACGAGGGACACGTTGGTGCCCCCCCTGACCTTATGGCAGCCCTTCTCTGTCCCCCTATCCACCCCCAGGACATCTCCTGCCTCAACAGAGATCCTGCCAAGGTGGTGGTGGTGGACTGCCGCAAAGAAGCCTTCTGCCTGCAGCCCTATAACGGGCTGGCGCTGCGCCGCTGGGACGGCAGCTCTGATGATCGTGCGCTCTACGACCTCACTGCTTTCCTCAAAAGTGAGAAAAACACCGCATCCTTGTGCCCGCCGCTTGGCTCAAGCCAACCCTGATGCGTTCTCACCCTGCTTCCCTCAGCCATCGCCCTCAGTGGTGTCGAGGACGTGAGGACCGTGCTGGAGAACTACGCGCTGGAGGACGATCCGCTGGCGGCTTTTAAACGACGCCGGTCGCAGCTGGAGGAGGTGAGGATGGTTGGGAGAAAACACGGGAGCGTGAGGAAGACACAGAGGTGCGCTGATGGCTGAAGGGTGTTTTCTGCTCTGGGTGGGATGCAGGAGGAGCAGCAGCGTTTGGCTGAGATGGCGCAGGGCAAGAAGCCGACGGGGCTCTTCCTGGGTGCCTTGGCTGGCCGTCTGTGGGCACGTTCCAAGCAGCAGTGATGACCCAAGATGTTGTCATCGTGTCACCAGGACGTTGTCATCACGTTACTGCATGCTTGGACTTAGTGGTGGTCCTGGCGCTGTGTCTGAGCTACGTTTTTGGTTGTTTTTTTTTGGTTTTTTTTCCCCTTGTTATTTTGGGGAGGGTGGGAGGTTTGACTCCGTCAGGTTATAAATAAAGGGTTACGTGGAGCTGTGGGGATTTCTACTACTGATTTTGTGTTGGGGGGCAGGGAGTGTCGTCGCCTCTCCCACCGTCCTGGGGCCTGTGGGAGGATGGAAGAAGCGAGGGGGGGCTGCCTCTCCCACCCCCCCACCCCGATCCCTGCTATGGAGGTGTGGTCTTTGCCTGCTGTAGGTGGGGTTGGGGGTGTGGTTTATGAGCAGGATGGGGGCTGGTCCTTATCAGGGGGTTCCAGGGGTGGCATTGGGTTCAGACCCTGCTGAGCTCTGGGACCACGTGGGAGCCCCCCTCGCCCCGTTCTACCCCAGCACCAGGCCATGGCTCTGCTGCTCTTGGCTGCCATCCTTGCCCTGCTGTGCCCTTCTATGGTGAGCGCATCTTAGGCTGACCTGGAGGGGCTCAGGATGCCTTTGGCAGGGATTTTTGGCTCCTTGAATATTTTGCTTTGGGTGCTTCACTGGGTGTCTTCGTCCTTTGAGCTCTCGAGAGGAGGGAGGGAGGGAGGGGAGGGGGTGGTGCCTTTGTGGGATATTTTGGGGTCTTTAGGGAGCGCTGAGCCTTTAGGGGGGTGCTGTTGTGTCACTGGTAGGGGCCCATTTTGAGGAGTTTTGGTGATGGATGTGGGATGCTGGTGGGAGGAACGCCAAGGGCAGGCTTCTGTGGGCTTCCCGTGGGGGTATTGGCATGCAGGTAAGGGCTTTGGGGTGCTGTGAACTGGAAGGAGGGGGGGATTTGGGATCCTGATGCCCACCTGCAGGTGCAGCTGGCCGGGGTGCTGGAGCTGCGGGTGCTGTCGGCGTGGGGGGGGCCATGCAGGGGCCCCCCTTCTTGTCGCCTTGTTTTCCGTCTCTGTTTGCGTCCTTCCATGGGGATTGGCTGCAGTTTGGGGGCTGCTCAGAGCCCCCCCGGACCCCCCCCAACCCCGGGGGCTCCACGCATTCTTCGCTTGCCCTTCACCTTCCCTTGGCCGGTGAGGATTTCCCCCAGCCCACCCTGATGGAGCCAAGACTTGGGCTTCTCCAGGATCTTATTAATGCCCTTTCTGTGCCTCCCCCCACCCCCCCCCCCCCCAATCCACACGGCCCCATTTCTTTGCCCCCCACTGCCACCAGGGCACTGTCTCCCTCATCATCGAGTCCTGGAGGCTGGAGGAGGCCAAGGGCCCTGGAGGTGAGCGGGGAATTCATGGGGGGGGGGAAGGAACACAGGTGGGGGCTCGAAAGGGGGCATCCTTAGGGACAAGTGAGTCCTGTGGGAGTGGGGTGAAGAAAATCGTTTTGTCGTTGGGGGAGGTGAAAGGAGGCAGACGGGGGAGGTGGGGATAAATGAAGGCTCGTCGGGTTGTGGGGGGAGCAGCTGGCACAAAGTGAGGTTGAGGGGGAAGCCCTGGGCTCACAAGTTCGTGGAATCTGCAGGAGATTTGATGTTCAGGGTTGGTGGGGGGGCAGCTGTGTAAGAGGGGCAGATGGAGGTGGATGGGGGGGGGGGGGTAGATGTGTGGACAAAAAAATAAAGTATAGAGGAGCGTGAGGGCAAAGGGGAGCCCGCGGGCAGGGGAGGGGGGGGTGTCAGGGATAAAATGGGGGGAGAGGGGGGGTCCTGCTGCTCTCACTGTTGTCTGTCCCAGGTCCCCAAAGCCGGCTGCTGGGACGTGCGGTGGCACAGCAGCGTTTGGTGCCAGGGGGTCCTTGGCAGGGGGGTGCTGGTGGGGGGCTGCGTTTCAGCACCCGCCTGCGCTGCCGCCTTCCTTCCCGTGGCCCCCACTGCCTCCCCCCCTGCTCCGCCTGCATCCGTCGCTGCCTCCCTTATTCTCCTGCCTGCCACGTCCCCCCACGCCGTCGCTGCTGGCCTCTCTGCTGCGCCCACCGTGAGTCCCCCCCCTCTCCCCATCTGGCTCCGTTCTGTCCCCACCGCTTTCTCATCCCTGTCCCCGTGCAGAGGGCTGTGGGGCCGATGGCCGGGGCTGCACCCTTTCCAGTGCTAACAGCACAGTAAGTGACACCCCCAACACCCCCCCACCCCCTCTCGCCACCACCACCCCCTCTCGCCACCACCACCCGAGGCTTTCTTCAGGCCCCCCCAACCTCCAGGATGAATCCCGTGCCCCCCATTTGCAGGCCTTTAGGAGCGACGCTGCAGGGCTACGCTGTGACCCCCCCAGCCCGATACGGCCCGCGTCACCCAGAGCCCCAGAAACAGCAGAGAAAACCCCCGTGTTGGAACCTCTGCCGGATGCGTCGCCGTCACCCTGCGCCCTCGGGCCGTGCTTCAATGGAGGCGCCTGTGCTCCTGCACCCAACTCCGGTGCTGGTTACAGCTGCCGTTGCCCCCCTGGTTTCCACGGATCCAACTGTGAGCGCCGTGCTGACCGCTGTGCCAACCGCCTCTGCCTGCACGGTGAGCGGCCCAGAGCTCCTTTCCTACCACCCTGCCTTCCCCTCCCCAACCAGCCGAGCTCCTTTCCTACCACCCTGCCTTCCCCCCCCCCAACCAACCAACCGAGCTCCTTTCCTACCACCCTGCCTTCCCCTCCCCAACCAACCGAGCTCCTTTCCTACCACCCTGCCTTCCCCCCCCAACCAACCAACCGAGCTCCTTTCCTACCACCCTGCCTTCCCCCCCCCAACCAACCAACTCAACCAAGCTCCTTTCCTACCACCCTGCCTTCCCCCCCCCAACCAACCAACTCACACAAGCTCCTTTCATACCCCCCTGCCTTCTCCCCCCCCCAACCAACCAACCAGCCGAGCTCCTTTACTACCACCCTGCCTTCCCCCCCCCAACCAACCAACTGAGCTCCTTTCCTACCACCCTGCCTTCTCCCCCCCCAACCAACCAACCAACCGAGCTCCTTTCCTACCACCCTGCCTTCCCCCCCCACCCCCCCCCACCAACCAACCGAGCTCCTTTCCTACCACCCTGCCTTCCCCCCCCTTCCACCCAACAGAGCTCCTTTCCTACCACCCTGCCTTCCCCCCCCCAACCAACCAACTCAACCAAGCTCCTTTCCTACCACCCTGCCTCCCCCCCCCAACCAACCAGCCGAGCTCCTTTCCTACCACCCTGCCTTCTCCCCCCCCAACCAACCAACCAACCGAGCTCCTTTCCTACCACCCTGCCTTCCCCCCCCAACCAACCAACCGAGCTCCTTTCCTACCACCCTGCCTTCCCCCCCCGCCCCAACCAACCAACTGAGCTCCTTTCCTACCACCCTGCCTTCCCCCCACGCCCCCACCCCAACCAACCAGCGTTGACCCCCCCCTCCCCCCGAAATCTCTGTCTTCAGGTGGGCACTGCTTGGATTTGGGTCACAGCGTCATCTGCAAATGCCAACCTGGTTTTTCGGGGGCGAGATGCGAAAACAACGTGGATGATTGCAGCCCCAACCCCTGTGCCAACGGTGGCACCTGCGTGGATGGCACCAACAGCTACAGCTGCTCCTGTACCCTGGGCTACGCTGGTGATGACTGTCGTCAGCGTGCTGATGCTTGTGCCTCTGGACCCTGTTTGCACGGTGCTACTTGCTACACACACTTCTCTGGTCACGTCTGTGCCTGTCCCCCCGGTTACATGGGACCCCGTTGTGAGGAGGAGGTGGGGGGGGGTCCGCTTGCCCCCTACCACCAGCCCCCAGCTCCCTTAGCCCTCGCCTGTGCCCTCCCCATAGCTCTGCTGGGCCCTGGGCTGGGTTTGGTGCTGGCAGCTCGTGGATGGAGACGGAGGTCAGGGGGTGAGAGGTGAGAGCAGGGCTGCTGGGTGTTTGGGGGGGAGGAATTTGGGTTGGGGGGGTGATAAGGGCAGCACCCGAAGGGTTTTACCTCCGTAGCGGCCGCACGTTGGAGCCGATGAGGGCCCCCAGCCTGAGCCTTCCTGGGATGGAGCAGCAGCTGCCCCGTGCCTCTGCCACCCAGGTGGGGTCTGAGCAAAAGAGGGTCCGTCCTCCAAGCTCAGCACTGCACTCACTTTCCTCTTCTTTGTTCCCCTTTTCCAGGTCTGAGGTGATGAACGTCCACCCCAGCCCACGTCTTTTTGGGTCGTTTCCTCCATAAAGCTCCTCGTGAGGTCCTCGCCAGCTGCGTTTCTGCCACCGCAGGGGGGATGGAGGGAGGATGAGCAGCAGCTGGGGAGGGAAGTGATGATGAAGATGTGGACAAACGGTGCTGCAGCTGGAGGCTGCGGGGGCTGCAGGCAAAATACGGAAAGCATCATTTAAAAACGAAACAAACAAACAAAAAAAAGCAGAGGTGCAGATGTGGATTTGAGTCTTCGGTTTTGCTCATAAAGAGCAGCACCTTTTAATGGATGGGATTTGTTCCCCGGCAGAGATTTAGTAGAACGCATTGGTGGGCACTGGGGGGTCTTTGAGGGTCACTGGGGGGTTCTGGGGGACACTCGGGGTCTCTGAGGGGTACTGGGGGGCACTTGGGGGCTCTGGGGGGTTCTGAGGGACTCTGATGGGCACTGGGGGGGCACTGAAGGGCACTGGGGGGCTCTGGGGGGTTCTGAGGGACTCTGATGGGTACTGGGGGGCTCTGAGGGGCACTTGGGGGCACTTGGGGGGTTCTGAGGGACTCTGATGGGCACTGGGGGGCACTGGGGGGCTCTGGGGGGCTCTGATGGGCACTGGGGGGGGCACTGAAGGGCACTGGGGGGGGCACTCACTCTGGGGGTTCTGGAGCACCGGGGGTCTCTGAGGGGCACTGGGGGGCACTTGGGGGGCACTGGGGCACTGGGGGGCTCTGAGGGGAAATTCTGGGGACTCTGAGGGTCACTGGGGGGCACTGGGGGGCACTGGGGGGTTCTGAGGGACTCTGATGGGCACTGGGGGGCTCTGAGGGGAACTGGGGGGCACTTGGGGGCATTGGGGGGGTTCTGGGGGTTCTAAGGGACTCTGATGGGCACTGGGGGGGCATTGGGGGGCACTCAGGTGCTCTGAGGTGGTTTTAAGGAGCACCGGGGGTCTCTGAGGGGCACTGGGGGGCACTTGGGGGGCTCCAAGGGACACCGGGGATCTCTGAGGGTCACTGGAGGGCACTGGAGAGCATCACTCCTTGAAGTCACCCCCCACCCACATCCCAACATCACCATCACCCCAAAATAATGCCCCAATATCAGCAAAATCCCTCCCCAGAGTCACCCTCAGCATCACCCCCCCCCGCCTCACTCCCTCACGTCACCCCCCCCGATCCCCCATCACACCCCAACGTCAACCTGTCACCTGTGTCACCCCCCCACCCCCAATGATACCCCAATATCAACACCACCATCACCACCCCAACCACGTCAGCCCCCAGCATCAGCCCGATGATGCCCCCCCAGCTTCACTCCCTGATGTCATCCCCCCCCCCAATGCGACCCCCCTCCCCAACATCACCCCAATTTCACCCCTAAGCCATGCCCCGATATCACCCAGCAACGCCACCCCTCAACATCAGCCCCCCGTCACCCTCCAGCATCCCCCCCCTTTCCCCCCCCTGCTGTCACCCCCTCCAAAAAAATCAATCTACTTCTCACACCGGTACCCCCAGTGCCCCCCCAGTAACCCTCAGAGCCCCCCAGTGCCACTCAGAGCCCCCCAGTTAGAACACATTGGTGGGCACTGGGGGTCTTTGAGGGTCACTGGGGGGTTCTGGGGGTCTCTGGGGGGCACTTGGGGGCTCTGGGGGGTTCTGAGGGACTCTGATGGGCACTGGGGGGGCTCTGAGGGGAAGTGGGGGGCACTCAGGTGCTCTGAGGTGGTTTTAAGGAGCACCGGGGGTCTCTGAGGGGCACTGGGGGGCACTTGGGGGGCTCCAAGGGACACTGGGGGCTCTGAGGGGAAGTGGGGGGCACTGGGGGGCTCTGGGGGGTTCTGAGGGACTCTGATGGATACTGGGGGGCTCTGAGGGGCACTGGGGGGCACTGGGGGGCTCTGGGGGGTTCTGAGGGACTCTGATGGGGATTTTGGGGGGGGGGCTCTGAAGGGAAGTGGGGGGCACTCGGGTGCCCTGAGGTGGTTTTAAGGAGCACCGGGGGTCTCTGAGGGGCACTGGGGGGGCATTGGGGGGCTCCAAGGGACACTGGGGGGCTCTTAGGAAAAGTGGGGGGTACCGAGGGCCTCTGGGAGACACTGGGGGTCTGTGAGGGGCACTGGGGGGCACTGGGGGGTTCTGAGGGACTCTGGTGGGTACTGGGGGGGCACTGGGGGGCGCTTGGGGGCACTGGGGGAGTCTGAGAGGCTCTGATGGGCACTGGGGGGGCTCTGAGGGGAAGTGGGGGGCACTCAGGGTTTCTGGGGGGCACTCAGGGGCACTGGGGGGCATTGGGGTTCACTGGGGGGGCACTGAGGGGTACTGGAAGCACTGGGGGGGGCTCTGAGGGGAAATGGGGGGTACTCAGGGTCTCTGGGGGGCACTGGGGCTTCACTGGAGGACTCTGGGGGGAACTGGGGGGGCTCTGAGGGGTACTGGGAGCACTGGGGGGGGGGCTCTGAGGGGAAGTGGGGGGCACTCAGGGCCTCTGGGGGCACTGGGGGGCACTGGGGGGGGGCTCTGAGGGGAAGTGGGGGGCACTCAGGGTCTCTGGGGGGCACTGAGATGCACTGGGGGGGGCTCTGAGGGGAAGTGGGGGGCACTCAGGGTCTCTGGGGGGCACTGGGGCTTCACTGGAGGGTTCTGGGGGGCACTGGGGGGGCACTGAGGGGTACTGGGAGCACTGGGGGGGGCTCTGAGGGGAAGTGGGGGGCACTCAGAGCCTCTGGGGGGCACTGGGGGGGGGGCTCTGAGGGGAAGTGGGGGGCACTCAGAGCCTCTGGGGGCACTGGGGGGGGCTCTGAGGGGAAGTGGGGGGCACTCAGGGTCTCTGGGGGGCTCTGGGGTGCACTGGGGGGGGCTCTGAGGGGCAGTGGGGGGCACTCAGGGTCTCTGGGGGGCACTGGGGCTTCACTGGAGGGCTCTGGGGGGCACTGGGGGGGCTCTGAGGGGTACTGGGAGCGCTGGGGACGGGCTCTGAGGGGAAGGGGGGGGCACTCAGAGCCTCTGGGGGCACTGGGGGGGGCTCTGA
>JARXNR010000530.1:0-51571 GCA_036346035.1 Crossoptilon crossoptilon | reverse complement strand
TAGCCCCATAGAGACCCATAGGGACCCATAGAGACCCATAGAGACCCCATAGGAACCCATACAGACCCATAGGGACCCATAGAGACCCATAGAGACCCATAGAGCCCCATAGGGACCCATAGGGACCCCATAGAGACCCCATAGGGACCCATAGAGACCCATAGAGACCCCATAGGGACCCATAGAGACCCCATAGGGACCCATAGAGACCCCATAGAGACCCCATAGGGACCCATAGGGACCCATAGGGACCCATAGAGACCCATAGAGAACCATAGAGACCCCATAGAGACCCATAGGGACCCATAGACCCCATAGAGACCCATAGGGACCCATAGATCCCATAAAGACCCCATAGAGACCCATAGAGACCCATAGAGACCCCATAGAGACCCATGGAACCCATAGAGACCCCATAGAGACCCATAGAGACCCATAGAGACCCATAGGGACCCATAGAGACCCATAGAGACCCATAGAGACCCATAGAGACCCATAGAGACCCCATAGACCCCATAGACCCCATAGGGACCCATAGGGACCCATAGAGACCCCATAGAGACCCATAGAGACCTACAGAGACCCCATAGGGACCCATAGAGACCCATAGAGACCCCATAGAGACCCATAGGGACCCCATAGGGACCCCATAGAGACCCCATAGAGACCCCATAGAGACCCCATAGGGACCCATAGAGACCAAATAGGAACCCATAGAGACCCCATAGAGACCCATAGAGACCCATAGAGACCCATAGGACCCCATAGAGACCCCATAGGGACCCATAGGGACACATAGGGACACCATAGGGACCCACAGACCCCATAGAGACCCATAGAGAGACCCATAGAAAAACCCCATAGAGACCCCATAGAGACCCCATAGAGACCCATAGAGACCCCATAGAGCCCCATAGATCCCCAGAAAGCCCCATAGAGACCCCATAGAGGCCCCATAGAGCCCCGTAGGGACCCACAGAGCCCCATAAAGACCCCATAGGGACCCCATAGGGACCCCACAGAGCCCCATAGAGACCCCATAGAGACCCCATAGAGACCCATAGAAACCCACAGAGCCCCATAGAGACCCCATAGAGACCCCATAGAGACCCATAGAGACCCATAGAGACCCCATAGAGACCCTATAGAAACCCATAGAGACCCCATAGAGACCATAAGACCCCATAGACACACAGGGATCCATAGAGACCCCACAAGCACCCACAGAGACCCCATAGAGACCCCATAGAGAACCATAGGGACCCATACAGCCCCCATGGAGCCCCATAGAAACGCATAGAGCCCCATAGAGACACCATAGAACCCCATAGAGACCCATAGAGACCCATAGAACCCCATAAGAACCCACAGAGACCCATACGACCCCATAGAGACCCCATAAGACCCCATAGAGACCCATAGAGACCCCATAGAGACCCATAGACCCCATAGAGACCCATAGAGACCCATAGAGACCCATAGGGACCCCATAGATCCCATAAAGACCCCATAGAGACCCATAGAGACCCATAGGGACCCATAGCCACCCCATAGCGCCCCATAGCGCCCCATAGAGACCCATAGAGACCCATAGAGACCCCATAGAGACCCCATAGGGACCATAGAGACCCATAGAGACCCCATAGAGACCCCATAGAAACCCATAGAGACCCATAGAGACCCATAGAGACCCATAGAGACCCATAGAGACCCATAGAGACCCACAGCCCCCCATAGAGACCCATAGAGACCCCATAGCCCCCCATAGAGACCCCATAGCCCCTCATAGAGACCCATAGAGACCCACAGCCCCCCATAGAGACCCATTGAGACCCCATAGCACCCCATAGAGACCCATAGGCCCCATAGAGACCCATAGCACCCCATAGAGACCCATAGAGACCCCATAGAGACCCCATAGAGACCCATAGGGACCCATAGGGACCCCATAGAGATCCCATAGAGACCCTATAGAGACCCCATAGAGACCCCATAAGGACCCCATAGCCACCCCATAGCCGCCCCATAGAGACCCCATAGAGACCCCATAGAGCCCCATAGAGGCCCCATAGAGACCCCATAGAGACCCCATAGAGACCCCATAGAGACCCCATAGAGACCCATAGAGACCCATAGAGACCCATAGGGACCCATAGGGACACATACAGATCCCATAGAGACCCCATGGATCCCATAGAACCCAGTAGAGACCCCATAGAGATCCCATAGAGCCCCATAGAACCCCATAGAGACCCATAGAGACCCCATAGAGACCCCATAGAGACCCATAGAGAGACCTATAGAGACCCCATAAAAAAACCCCATAGAAACCTCATAGTGACCCCATAAACAGACCCCAGAGACCCCATAGAGACCCATAGAGACCCCATAAAGACCCCATAGAGACCCCATAGAGACCCCATAGGGACCCCATAGAGACCCATAGGGACCCCATAGAGACCCATAGAGACCCATAGAGACCCATAGAGACCCCATAGAGACCCATAGAGACCCCATAGAGACCCCATAGAGACCCCATAGAGACCCCATAGAGACCCATAGAGACCCATAGAGACCCATAGGGACCCCATAGAGACCCCATAGAGACCCCATAGAGACCCATAGGGACCCCATAGAGACCCATAGAGACCCATAGAGACCCCATAGAGACCCCATAAGGACCCACAGAGACCTATAGAGATCCCATAGAGTCCCCATAGAAACCCATAAAGACCCCATAGAGACCCATAGAGCCCCATAAAGACCCCATAGGGACCCATAGACCCCATAAAGACCCCATAGAGACCTATATGGACCCATAGAGACCCATAGAGACCCCAGAGACCCCATAGATCCCATAAAGACCCCATAGAGACCCAGAGAGACCCCATAGGGACCCATAGGGAGACCCCATGAGACCCCATAGGACCCCATAGGACCCCATAAAGACCCCATAGAGACCCCATAGAGACCCCATAGGGACCCCATAGAAACCCCATAGACCCATAGAGCCCCACAGATCCCCATAGAGACCCATAAAGACCCCATAGGGACCCCATAGAAATCCCATAAAGACCCCACAGAGACCCCAAAGAGACCCCATAGGGACCCCATAGAGACCCATAGAGCCCCTTAGAGACCCATAGAGCCCCATAGAGACCCATAGAGACCCCCATAGAGCCCCATAGAGCCCCATAGAGACCCCATAGGCCCCATAGAGACCCCATAGAGACCATATTGACCCCATAAAGACCCCATAGAGACCCCATAGAGACCCCATAGAGACCCATAGAGACCCCATAGAGACCCCATTGGAGACCCCATAGAGACCCCCAGAGACCCCCATAGAGCCCCATCTAGACCCCCATACAGACCCCCATAGAGACCCTCCCATAGAGACCCCATAGGAACCCATAGAGACCCATAGATACCCCATAGAGCCCCATATAGCCCCATAGAGACCCCATAGAGACCCATAGAGACCCCATAGACCCCATAGAGACCCATAGAGCCCCATATAGACCCCATAGAGACCCCATATAGCCCATAGAGACTCCATAGAGACCCCATAGGGCCCCACAGAAACCCTTAGAGACCCATAGAACACCATAGAGACCCATAGGGCCCCATAGAGACCCCATAGAGACCCCATAGAGACCCATAGAGACCCATAGAGACCCATAGAGACCCCATAGAGACCCCATAGAGACCCCATAGAGACCCATAGAGACCCCATAGAGACCCATAGAGACCCCATAGAGACCCCATAGAGCCCCATAGAGACCCATAGAGACCCCATAGAGACCCCATAGAGACCCCATAGAGACCCCATAGAGACCCACAGAGACCCCATAGAGACTCACAGAGACCCCATAGAGACCCATAGAGACCCCACAGAGACCCCATAGAGCCCCATATTGACCCACAGAACCCCATAGAGCCCCATAGAGACCCCATAGAGACTCCATAGACCCCACAGAGACCCCATAGAGCCCAATAGAGACCCCATAGAGACCCCATAGGACCGCACAGAGCCCCATAGAGACCCATAGCGCCCCATAGAGACCCCATAGACCCCATAGAGCCCCATAGAGACCCCATAGACCCCCCATAGAGACCCTATAGAGACCCCCATAGAGAGACCCCATAGAGACCCCATAGAGAACCATAGAGAGACCCCGAAGAGAGACCCCATAGAGAGACCCCATGGAGACCCATAGAGACCCCATAGAGACCCCATAGAGGGCCCATAGGACCCATAGAGGGACCATAGGGACCCCATAGGAGACCCCATAGAGACCCCCATAGATAGGACCCCCCTATAGGATACCCCATAGAGACCCCATAGAGACCCATAGAACCCCATACCCCCATAGAGACCCATAGGGACCCCCATAGAGACCCCATAGAAGACCCAGAGGAGACCCCCATAGAGGACCCCAGGGACCCCATAGAGACCCCCCCCAGAGACCCCATAGAGAGACCCCCTAGAGCCCCATAGGGACCCCATAGAGACCCCATAGAGACCCCATAGAGGAACCCATAGAGACCCCATAAGGACCCATAGGAAACCCCATAAGACCCCATAGGGACCCCATAGAGACCCATAGGGACCCATAGAAACCCCATAGACCCCGTAGAAACCCCATAGACCCCCATAGAAACCCCATAGACCCCATAGAGCTCCATAGAGACCCCAGGACCCCATAGGACCCATAGAGACCCATAGGGACCCCAATAGAGACCCCATAGGGACCCCATAGGGGACCCATAGAGACCCCATAGAGCCCATAGAGAGCCCATAGGGACCCCATAGAGACCCCATAGAGCCCCATAGAGACCCCATATAGACCCATAGGGGGGCCCATAGAGGGACCCCATAGAGGACCCATAGAGAGAGACCCCATAGAGACCCCATAGAAACCCCATAGAGACCCCATAGAGACCCATAGAGACCCCATAGAGACCCCATAGACCCCATAGAGCCCCATAGAGACCCCATAGGGGACCCCATAGAGGACCCCATAGAGGACCCCATAGAGGGGGACATAGAGCCCCATAGAGACCCCCCCATAGAGCCCCATAGACCCCCCCATAGGGTCCCCCCATAGAGCCCATAGGGAGACCCCATAGAGACCCATAGGGACCCCATAGAGACCCATAGAGACCCATAGAGACCCCATAGAGCCCCATAGAGCCCCATAGAGACCCCATAGAGCCCCATAGAAACCATTGGGACCCATAGAGCTCCATAGAAACCCCATAAAACCCCATAGAGCCCCATAGAGCCCATTGACCCCATAGGGACCCCATAGAGTCCCATTGGGACCCCATAGAGCCCCATAGAGACCCCATAGAGCCCTATAGAGACCCATAGGGACCATAGAGCCTAATAGAGCCCCATAGATCCCATAAAAACCCCATAGAGACCCATAGAGCCCCATAGGGACCCATAGAGACCCATGGAGACCCATAAAAACCCCATAGAGACCCAGAGACCCCATAGGGACCCATAGAGACCCCATAGGGACCCCATAGATCCCCCATACAGACCCATAGAGACCCCATAGGGACCCCATAGAGCCCCCATAGAGCCCCATAGGGACCCCATAGAGACCCATAGAGCCCCACAGGGACCCCATAGAGCCCCACAGGGCCCCATAGAGCCCATAGAGCCCATAGAGCCCCATAGAGGACCCCATAGAACCCATAGCCCCATAGAGACCCCATAGAGACCCATAGGGACCCCATAGAGACCCCCCATACAGACCCCATAGAGACCCCAGAGAGAGACCCCCTAGAGACCCATAGAGACCCATAGAGGACCCATAGACCCATATAGAGACCCATAGGGACCCATAGAGACCCATAGAGCCCCCATAGGGACCCCATAGCCACCCCATAGAGAACCCATAGAGACCCCATAGAGGGACCCCCCATAGGGAGCCCCATAGGGACCCCATAGAGCCCCATAGAGCCCATAGGGTCACATAGAGACCCATAGAGACCCCATAGAGACCCATAGGGACCCCACAGAGCCCCCCATAGGGAGCCCCATAGTGAACCCCATAGAGAGCCCATAGGGAGACATAGGGACCCCATAGAGACCCCATAGGGAGACATAGGGACCCCATAGAGAGCCCATAGAGGATAGGCCCATAGAGCCCCATAGAGCCCCTATAGGGACCCCATAGGGGAGACCCCATAGAGCCCCATAGGGAGACCCATAGGACATAGGGACCCCATAGAGGGGTCCATAGAGCCCCATAGGACCCAGAGCCCCATAGAGACCCATAGACCCCATAGAGACCCATAGAGACCCATAGGAACCCATAGGGACCCATAAAGACCCCATAGAGACCCATAGAGACCCATAGAGACCCATAGAGACCCCATAGAGCCCCATAGAGACCCCATAGAGACCCATAGAGACCCCATAGAGACCCCATAGAGACCCATAGAGACCCATAGGGACCCATAGAGCCCCATAGAGACCCCATAGAGTCCCATAGAGACCCATAGAGACCCCATAGGGACCCCATAGAGCCCCATAGAGACCCCATAGGGACCCCATAGGGACCCACAGACCCCATAGAGCCCCATAGAGACCCCATAGGGACCCATAGAGCCCCATAGAGCCCCATAGAGACCCCATAGAGACCCCATAGAGGCCCCATAGAGACCCATAGACCCCATAGAGCCCCATAGAACTCCATACCCCATAGGGAACCCATAGGGGGGAGGGAGGGACATAGGGACCCATAGAGACCCATAGGGACCCACAGAGACCCCATAAAGCCCCATAGGGCCCCATAGGGACCCATAGATCCCACAGAGACCCCATAAAGCCCCATAGGGCCCCATAGGGACCCATAGAGACCCCATAAAGCCCCATAGGGACCCATAGAGACCCCATAGAGACCCATAGGGACCCATAGAGACCCCATAGAGACCCCATAGGGACCCATAGAGCCCCATAGAGACCCATAGGGACACATAGGGACCCATAGGGGCCCCATAGAGACCCATAGGGACCTATAGAGACCCCATAGGGGTTCCCATAGGGGTTCCATAGGATAGACCCCCATAGGGGTCTATAGAGGGACCCATAGAGACCCCATAGAAGCCCCATAGGGACCCATAGATCCCATAGAGATCCACAGGGACCCATAGGGCCCCATAGGGGGTTTTATAGGGAGACCCATAGAGGTCCCATAGAGGACCCATAGAGCCCCATAGGAGGGCATGAGACTCCATAGGGGTCCCATGGAGCCCCATAGGGCCCCATAGAGGGGCATAGAAGCCCCATAGATCCCCATAGAGCCCCATAGGGATCCCCATAGAGGAGCCCCATATGGGACCCCATAGGGTTCCCCATAGGGTAGAGCCCCATAGACCCCATAGGGGTCCCAGGGGAGACCCCATAGGGCCCCATAGAGACCCCGATAGGCCCCCATAGGGGGCCATAGGGGGAATATAGGGACCCCATAGGGGATCCCATAGGGGTCCATAGAGCCCCATATGGGGACCATAGGGGTCTGTGGGAGCCCATTTTAGGGGGTCATATGGGATCCCCATAGGGTTATATGGGGGATCTATGGGGTCGTATGGGGTTTTATGGGGTCCTATGGGGGATTTATGGGGTCGTATGGGGGATTTATGGGGTCCTATGGGGGGGGGCTATGGGGTCGGTATGGGGTCTTATGGGGTTTTTCGTGGGGGATATGGGGGGATATTAGGGGTTGTATGGGGGAATATGGGGTCGTATGGGGTCTTTATGGGGGATGTATGGGGGGTTTATAGGGTGGGGCTCTGGGGTTATGGGTTAGATGGGTCCTATGGGGGTTATATCGGGGGGGTCTATGGGGTATGGGGGATTTATGGGGTTTATGGGGTTGTATGGGGATTTATGGGGGGTGGGTATGGGGTTATGGGGGATTATGGGGTCTTATGGGGTCGTATGGGGGATTTATGGGGTCTTATGGGGTCCTATGGGGGATGTATGGGGTCTTATGGGGTCGGTATGGGGTTCTATGGGGTCCTATGGGGTTCTATGGGGGATTTTATGGGGTTCTGTGGGGGGCCCTATGGGGTCGGTATGGGGTCGTTATGGGGGGGGATTTATGGGGTCTTATGGGGTCCTATGGGGGATCTGTGGGGTCTTATGGGGGATTTATGGGGTCTTATGGGGTCCTATGGAGTCTTATGGGGGATTTTATGGGGCCTTCTGGGATTTTATGGGGTCCTATGGGGGATTTATGGGGTTCTATGGGGGATTTATGGGGTTCTATGGGGGGATATGTAGGGGTCTATGGGGTCCTTATGGGGTCCTTATGGGGTCTATGGGGGATCTATGGGGGTCTATGGGGTTCTATGGGGGTTATGGGGGGTTATGGGGCTTATGGGGTTATGGGGGGTTATGGGGTCTTATGGGGTTTATGGGGGGCGCGTTATGGGGTTTTATGGGGTTTATGGGGTTTTATGGGGTCTTAGGGGGGGTTATGGGGGAGGTTATGGGGTCTATGGGGGGGGTTCTGTGGGGTCTTATGGGGGATATGGGGTTTATGGGGTATGGGGGGAGTATGGGGGATTTATGGGGTCTTATGGGGTTTATGGGGGGTATGGGGTTCTATGGGACGTTTTATGGGGGGTTTTATGGGGTATTATGGGGTCTTATGGGGATTTATGGGATCTTATGGGGTTCTTATGGGGTCCTATGGGGTTTTATGGGGTCCTATATGGGATTTTATGGGTTCCATGGGGGGTTTATGGGGTCCTATGGGGTTTTATGGGGGTTTTCCCATAGGGTCCTATGGGGCCTTTATGGGTTCCCTATGGGGTTCTTATGGGGGCCCCATTTATGGGATCCTATGGGGGATTTATGGGGTTCTATGGGGTTTTATGGGGTTTTATGGGATTATGGGGTTCTATGGGGTTTTATGGGGTTTTATGGGACTTTATGGGGTCCCTATGGGGTTTTATGGGGTTTTATGGGGTTTTATGGGACTTTATGGGGTTTTATGGGGTCCTTATGGGGTTTCTGTGGGGTCCCTATGGGACTTTATGGGGTTCTATGGGGTTTTATGGGATTTTATGGGGTCCTTATGGGGTTTTATGGGGTTCTATGGGACTTTATGGGGTCCCTATGGGGTTTTATGGGATTTTATGGGGTCCTTATGGGGTTTTCTGGGACTTTATGGGGTCCCTATGGGATTCTATGGGGTTTTATGGGGTCTTTATGGGGTCCCTATGGGGTCCCTACGGGATTCTATGGGATTTTCTGGGGTCCTTATGGGGTTTTTTGGGGTTTTTGGGGTTTTTTTGGGGTCTCCCTACCAGCGCAGGTCCCTGAGCAGCCCCCACATCTCGGCGGCCATCTTGGCTGGGCTCAGGGCCCGCAGGGTTTCCTCCCACGTGACTTTGGCTCCGCCCCTCAGCCGAAGCTCCGCCCCCAGCAGCCGCAGCAGCTGAGCCTCCTCCAATCCTGTGCCGGGATGCAAATTTATGTTAATGAGCGCCGCCGATCCGGGCCGGACTCCGCCTCATGAGGATCCATCCGTAGAGGATGAGGTGTATGCAAATTTATGCTAATTAGCCGGCTCGTACGTGGGGATCTGACAGGCGCCATATGCAAATGTATGCTAATGAGCGCCGAGGGGAAATCCTCCATTCCAACCAATCCTCCCTATTAACCAATTAACTAATTAATTGATGACCGGCCTCCGCATGAGGCCATGGAGGATGGGGCGTATGCAAATTTATGCTAATTAGCCAGCTGGTACGCATCGCGCAATGGATGCAGTATGCAAATGTATGCTAATGAGCGCCCAGGGGAAATCCTCCATTAATTGACCAACTCCCACTCAGTTCGCATGCAAATGATGAGAGGATGTGGTTTATTTGCATATGTAAATATGCGACATAGAACACCATTATAACCACAAGATCGTATGCAAATTTCTGCTAAAGAAGAATTCATATGCAAATGATGCTGCATTCTAATCTTGCCTATTAACCAATTAATTGAATGAATACAAACGTTCCATGCGTGCACACAGCTCGGACCTGTATGCAAATTTATGCTAATAAGGCAAGCATCGTTATAACCATAAGTTCATATGCAAATTTATGCAAAACAAGGGTTCACATGCAAATGATCCACCATTCTAATCAATCCTCCGCAGTAACCAATTAACTAATTATGTAGTCACAGCATGGAGTTCATGCAGTGAGACATATGGAAATATATATGCTAATTAGTGCACTGAGACTGGCCTGCATATGGCCAGCGGATATGCAAATTTCTATATGCAAATATATGCTAATTAGCACCAAGGGGAACTCAGTGTTCAGATGACTGCGATAATGAGAGAATATGGTTTATTTGCATATGTAAATATGCAACGTAAATCACTATCATAACCGTGAGCAAATTTATGCTAAAGAGGATCTTGTGCAGCGTGCATATGCAAATGCATATGCTAATCACATGAATATGCTAATGAGCGGCTGTTTATCCCCACATCAGAATGAAATCTCGAAGCTCCTCTTAGTCAAACGTATGCAAATGAGGGGTTAAATGTCTGCATATGCAAATGAGGGATTGTTACCCTCAATGCCAAGAGGGTGTATGCAAAACGTATGCAAAATAGATGCTAATGAGCGGCCGAGGAGAGGAAACAGTTGGGGAGAAAAGGGAGAAAATATGGGGAAAAATTTCTCATATTTGGTTAAAAAATGCACAGAAATTTGGGGGAAAGTTGGAATTTCTGACAAAAATGCCCCAAAATGGTGCAAAATTTCCCCAAAATAGGAAAAAAATGGGGGAATGAATCACATTTATGGGGAAAAAAGGCCAAAATTTGATTAAAATAACACAAAGATTTGGTTAAAAGTGGGAAAAGATGGGATAAAATTTCCAATATTTCATAAAAAAAATTGAGAAATTTGGACAAAAGTTGCAATTTCTGACAAAAATGCCCCAAAATGGTGCAAAATTTCCCAAAAACAGGAAAAAAATGGGGGAATGAATCACATTTATGGGGAAAAAAGGCCAAAATTTGATTAAAACAAAACAAAGATTTGGTTAAAAGTGGGAAAATACGGGATAAAATTTCCCATTTTTGGTAAAAAAAAATAGAGAAATTTGGGAAAAGTTGGAATTTCTGACAAAAATGCCCCAAAATGGTGCAAAATTTTCCCAAAATAGGAAAAAAATGGGGGAATAAATCACATTTATGGGGAAAAAAGGGCAAAATTGGTTGAAAAAAATGCAAAGATTTGGTTAAAAGTGGGAAAATATGGGATAAAATTTCCAATATTTCCTAAAAAAAATAGAGAAATTTGGGAAAAAGTTGGAATTTCTGTCAAAAATGCCCCAAAATGGTGCAAAATTTCCCAAAAATAGGAAAAAAATGGGGGAATGAATCACATTTATGGGGAAAAAAGGGCAAAATTTGATTAAAATAACACAAAGATTTGGTTAAAAGTGGGAAAAGATGGGATAAAATTTCAATATTTGGTAAAAAAAAATAGAGAAATTTGGACAAAAATTGGAATTTCTGTTAAAAATGAGCCAAAACGGTACAAAATTTCCCAAAAATGGGGGATAAATGAGGGAATAAATCACATTTATGGGGAAAAAAGGGCAAAATTGGTCCAAAAAACCCACAAAGATTTGGTTAAAAGTGGGAAAATATGGGATAAAATTTCCCATTTTTGGTTAAAATAATTGAGAAATTTGGGAAAAGTTGGAATTTCTGACAAAAATGCCCCAAAATGGTGCAAAATTTCCCATAAATTGGGGATAAATGGGGGAATAAATCAAATTTATGGGGAAAAAAGGCCAAAAAAAAATAGAGGAATTTGGGCAAAAGTTGGAATTTCTGTCAAAAATGCCCCAAAATGTTGCAAATTTTTCCGTAAATATGGAAAAAAACGGGGTAAAAAATGCGATTTTTCCATATTTAATTAATAAAAATGAGCAAAAAGGGAAAAAAAATTTCTCATAATTGGTAAAAAATGGGGAGATTTGGTGAAAATTAACATTTTGGGGGGGAAAAAAAGGAGAAAAACGCCCCAAAATTCCTCGAAATCCCAAAAAGGGCCCCAAAATTTCGCCCATTTTTGGTCAAAAAAAATTCCCGGGGGGTTGATTTGCATATGGAAATGAGGAGGAAGGAGGGGGGCGGGGCTTACCGTAAGGGGCGGCGCTGAGGGCGGCCAATGAGAGCTTGAGGGCGGGGCCGTGGCGAGCAGCCAATCGGTGAAGGATCCGCTGCAGCAGGGCGGGGACGGTGGGCGGGGCTGAGAGCAGCACTTCCGGAAGCTGGGGGGCGGGACTAAATTCAGCATTTCCGGAACGGAGGGGGAGGGGCTAAAAGCAGCACTTCCGGGAGGGATGGGAATGGGAAAATGCAGCACTTCCGGAAGTTGAGGGGTGGAGCTTGAGTCAGCACTTCCGGGAGGGAGGGGGAGGGGAAAATGCAGCACTTCCGGAAGTTGGGCGGGGCTGAGAGCAGCACATCCGGAAGCTGGCGGGCGGGACTAAATTCAGCACTTCCGGGATGGAGGGGGAGGGGCTACAAGCAGCACTTCCGGAAGTTGGGGGGTGGGGTTAAGGTCAGCACTTCCGGGAGGGAGGGGGAGGGGCTTAATGCACCACTTCCGGAACTTGGGGGGCGGGGTTTAAAGCAGAACTTCCGGAAGCTGGGGGGCAGAGCTAAATGCAGCACTTCCTGGAGGGATGGTAAAGGGAAAATGCAGCACTTCCGGAAGTTGGAGGGCGGGGCTGAGGTCACCACTTCCGGGAGTATGGGGCTCCGTGGGTCTCTATGGGGCGTCACTTCCGGGCACACTAGGGTCTCTAAACTGCAGAACTTCCCTATGGGGACGGGGAAAATGCAGCACTTCCGGATGGGGGGCTATGGGCTCTAGGTTCACCACTTCCGGGCTTATGGGGACTCATATGGGGCTCTAGGCAGCACTTCCGTAGGAGTCTGAGGGGCGGGGCCCTATGGCAGCACTTCCGGAAGCTGGGGGTGTGGGCTTCCTGCAGCACTTCCGGGTCTGGATGGGGGTGACTGATGGGCACTCCGGGGCTATGGGGGTTATGGGTCAGCACTATGGGGTCTCTATGGGGGGCGGGGCTATGGATCCTCCTATGGGCGTCCGCTCTATGGGGCTCTGTAGGGAGAAGCTCTATGGGTCCTCTATGGGGCTCTATGGGGGGTATGGGGGGTTTCCTATGGGGCTCTTATTACGGGTCTCTATGGGGAGGAACTTATGGGGTCGCTATGGGGCTCTTGGGGTGGGGCGCTATGGGTCCTCTATGGGGCCCTAGCGATCGGGAAACTGCCCTATGGGTTCTGATGGGGGCTCTATGGGGTACTCTATGGGTCTCTATGGGGCTCTATGGGGCACGATTATGGTCTACTTCCCTATGGGGTCTCTAGGGGTCCCCTATGTGCTCTATGGGGCCTATGGGTCACTCCGGGGTATGGGTTCTCTATGGGGTTGCCCTATGGGCTCTATGGGGTTCTGCTGGGCTCCCTATGGGGTTTTACTATGGGGTCTATAGGGTCTGTCTATGGGGTTCTCTATGGGGCTCCTATGGGTCTCTAGGGGCTCTATGGTCTCTATGGTCGCTCTATGGGTCTCTATGGGGTCTCTATGGGTCTCTATGGGGTTCCCTATGGGGTCTCTATGGGGCTCTATGGGTCTCCTATGGGGTCTCTATGGGCTCTATAGGTCTCTCTGGGGCCAATGGGTCTCCTATGGGTCTCTATGGGTCTCTATGGGTCTCCACGGGTCCCTATGGGGCTCTACGGGGTCTCTATGGGTCCCAAAATTTTGTATGGGGTCTCTATGGGTTCTATGGGGCTCTATGGGTCTCTATGGGTCTCTGTGGGTTCTATGGGGTCGCTATGGGTACCTATGGGTCCCTATGGGTCTCTATGGGGTCTCTATGTATGGGCTCTATGGGGACTCTGTGGGTCTGTATGGGGTTTCTATGGGGTCTATATGGGGCTCTATGGGGTCTCTATGGGTCCCTATGGGGCTCTATGGGGTCTCTATGGGTCTCTGTGGGTTCTATGGGGTCCCTATGGGTCCCTATGGGTCCCTATGGGTCTCTATGGGGTCTCTATGGGGTCGCTATGGGGTCGCTATGGGTCGCTATGGGGCTCTGTGGGTCTCTATGTGGTCCCTATGGGTCGCTATGGGGTCGCTATGGGTCGCTATGGGGTCGCTATGGGTCCCTATGGGGTCGCTATGGGTCGCTATGGGGTTTTTACGGTGCCCCCAGGTGCGTCTCATCCTTACATCCTCATAGCGGGCGAAGGCTCTGAGCTCAGCCAATAGGAGGCGCTGATACAGCGGCAGCTTGGCCCCGCCCTTCCCCAGCACGGCGCTCACCTATTGGTCGGGAGAAGCGCTCGTCACCCTCCTCAAGCCCCGCCCCCGACAAGTCAGCGGGGGCGGGGGCGTGGCTTATGCAAATCGGCCGAAGGGGTTCAGCCACTCACGTAGCGCCGCTCCAAGCTCCGCCCCCAACGCCGAAGCTCCGCCCCCAGGAGGTCGGCGCGCTCCGGGGGAGGAAGTGGGCGGAGGGGGAGGGGCGTCCAAGCCCCGCCCACTTCCGGGAAGTGGGTGGGGCTTGTGGCGGCCGGGGCGCTGAGGACCAATGAGACGCGCTGTAAGGAAAAAAGGGGGCGGGGCTTAGCGGCAGCCAATCGGGAGCCGCGGTTCATCGCGGTGGAAACGAAGCTGATTTTTGTGGTGTTTTATTGGGGGAAATTGGAGCAAAATTCACCGTGAAAACACCCCAAAATCCTCCCCAAATCCACCCGTGTCCCAAATCATCCCCAGAAAACCTCAGAAATCCACAAAAATCCACAAAAAATCCTCAAAAATCCCCCAAATCCCCCAGAATTTCCACTAAATGCTCAAATGTCTCCAAAAATACCCAGAAAATCCCCCAAAATCCACCCCGAAATCCCCCCAAAATCCCCCCAAAAATCCCCCCAAAAAACCCCAAAATCCCCCCCAAAAAACCCCCAAAATCCCCCAAATCCCCCCCAAAAAATGACCCAAAAATCTCCCATCCCCCCAAAACTCCCAAATCCCCCTAATTCCCCCCCAAAAAAACCCCCAAAACCCCCAAATCACCCCAAATCCCGCGGAATTTCCCCTAAATGCTCAAAAATCCCCAACATCGCTCGAAATCCCCCATAAAACCCCCCCAAATCCCCCTAAAATTCCACCAAAAACCCATAACACCCCCAAAAATCCCCCAAAATTTCCCCTAAACGCTCAAATATCCCCCAAAATCCCCCAAAATCCCCACCAAAAACCCTCAAAAGTCCACCAAAAACCCCTCAAAATCCCCTAAAATTGCCCCCAAACCCCCCAAAATCCCCAAAATCCCCCCAAATCCCCCAGAATTTCCCCTAAATCCTCAAAAATCCGCCAAAATCCCCCTCATAACCCCTTAAAACCCACAAAATCCTCCCAAATCCTCAAAATTCCCCCCAACCCCCCCCCAAAATCCCCCCAAAATTCCCCTCAAAACCCCCCAAAAAAAAAACACCCCCCCCCAAAATTTCCCCCAAAACCCCCCAAAATCCCCCCCCCAAAATCCCCCAAAATCCCCCCAAAATCCCCAAAAAAACCCCAAATCCCCCCAAAAACCCCCAAAAAATCCCCCAAAATCCAACAAGAAACCCCTTAACGCCCCCCAAAATCCCCACAAATCCCCTAAAATTGCCCCCAAACCCCCCAAAAACCGCAAAATCCCCCCCAAATACCTCAAATCCCCCAGAATTTCCCCTAAATGCTCAAAAATCCCCAAAAATCCCCCCAAAAATCCCCCAAAATCCACCAAGAAACCCCTTAATGCCCCCCAAAATCCCCCCAAATCCCCTAAAATTGCCCAACCCCCCCAAAAAAAAACTCCAAATCCCCCCCAAATACCTCAAATCCCCCAGAATTTCCCCTAAATGCTCAAAAATCCCCCCAAAATCCCACAAAATCCCACAAAATCCCACAAAATCCAACAAAATGCCCCCAAATCCCCCCCAATCCCCCCAAACCCCCCCTAAAAACCCCTTAAAAACTTCCAAAATCCCCTAAAACTGCCCCAAAATCCCCCCAAACCCCCCAGAATCCCCCAAACCCCCCAGAACCCCCTAAAATTGCCCCCAAACCCCCCAAAATCCCCCCAAATTCCCCAAAATCTCCAAAAAACCCCCCCAAAACCCCTTAAAATCCCCCAAAATCCCCCAAAATTCCTCAAAACCCCCCAAAATTTCCCCCCAATCCTCCAAAATCTCCAAAAAACCCCAAAAATCCCCCCAAAAACCCCTTAAAATCCCCCCAAATCCCCCAGAATTTACCCCAAACCCCCCCAAATCCCCCCAAATCCCCCCAAATTCCCCAAAATCTCCAAAAACCCCGCAAACCCCATAAAATCTCCCCAACCCCCCCCCAAAATCCCTTAAAACCCCTTAAAAACCCCCCCAAATCCCCCAAACCCCCCAAAATCCCCGAAATCCCCCCAAAATCCCCCAGAATTTCCCCTAAATGCTCAAAAATCCCCAAAAATCCCCTTAAAACCCCCCCCAAATCCCCCTAAATCCACCGAGAAACCCCTTAACACCCCCCAAAATCCCCCCAAATCCCCTAAAATTGCCCCCAAGCCCCCCCAAAAACCCCAAAATCCCCCCCAAATACCTCAAATCCCCCAGAATTTCCCCTAAATGCTCAAAAATCCCACAAAATGCCCCTAAATCCCCCCAAATCCCCCCCAAAACCCCCTAAAAACCCCTTAAAAACCTCCAAAATCCCCCAAAATTGCCCCAAAACCCCCCAGAATTTCCCCTAAATCCTCAAAAATCCCCCAAAATCCCCTAAAATTGCCCCCAAACCCCCCAAATTCCCCAAATCTCCCCCAAATTCCCGCCAAACTGACCCCAAAATCCCAAAAATGCCCCAAAATCCCACAAAATTCCCCCAAATCCCCCAAAATCCCCCAAGAAAACCCTTAAAACCCCCCAAAATCCCCCTAAATCCCCCCAAATCCCCCAAAATCTCCAAAAAAACTCCAAAAATCCCCCCAAAAACCCCTTAAAATCCCCCCAAATCCCCCAGAATTTACCCAAAACCCCCTGAAATCCCCCAAAATTCCCAAAAATCCCCCCAAATTCCACCAACCCCCCCCCCAAAACCCCATAAAATCCCCCAAAATTCCCAAAATCCCCCCAAATTCCCCCCAGAAGCCCCCAAAAACCCCTTAAAAACCCCCAAAACCCCTTAAAACCCCCCCAAATCCCCTAAAATTGCCCCCAAATCCCCCCAAATTCCCCAAAATCTCCAAAAAACCCCAAAAATCCCCCCAAAAACCCCTTAAAATCCCCCCAAATCCCCCAGAATTTACCCAAAACCCCCTGAAATCCCCCAAAATTCCCCAAAATCCCCCCAAATTCCACCAAAATCCCCCCCCAAAACCCCATAAAATCCCCCAAAATTCCCAAAATCCCCCCAAATTCCCCCCAGAAACCCCCAAAAACCCCTTAAAAACCCCCAAAACCCCTTAAAACCCCCCCAAATCCCCTAAAATTGCCCCAAAATCCCCCCAAATCCCCCAAAATCCATCCAAAACCCCCAAAAAACCCCAAAAAACCCCCTTAAAAATCCCCCCAAATCCCCCAAATTTACCCCCCCAAAACCCCCCTGAAATCCCCCAAAATTCCTCAAAAAGCCCCCCAAATTCCCCCCAACCCCCCCCAAATCCCCCCAAAATCCCCCAAAGATCCCCAAAATCCCCCCAAATTCCCCCCAGAAACCCCCCAAAAACCCCTTAAAAACCCCCCAAAGCCCCTTAAAACCCCCCCCAAATCCCCTAAAATTGCCCCCAAATCCCCCCAAATTCCCCCAAATCTCCAAAAAACCCCCCCAAAACCCCTTAAAACCCCCCCAAATCCCCCCAAATCCCCCAGAATTTCTCCTAAATCCTCAAAAATCCCCCCAAATCCCCCCAAATCCCCCTCAAAACCCCTTAAAAACCCCCAAAATCCCCTAAAATTTCCCCCAAACCCCCCAACCCCCCCCCAATATCCCCCAAACCCCCCCCCAAAATCCCAAAACTCCCCCCAAAATCCCCCAGAATTTCCCCTAAATGCTCCAAAATCCCCCAAAATCCCCCCCCAAATCCCCTAAAATCCCCCAAAACCCCCCCAAAAAACCCCAAAATCCCCCCCAAATCCCCCCCAAATCAACCCCTCCCCCCTCTCATTTAAGCCCCGCCCCCTCTCACCGGATGGACGGCGGGCGGCAGCCAATCGGATCGCTCGGTCCCGCCCACGTGCAGGAAGTGGGCGTCGTCAATCAACAGCGCCAGGCGCCGCCCCTTCGGAGGGGGCGTGGCCAACAGAGCCAGGAGGCGTGGCCTCAGCTCCCTGGTCACGTGACACGGGCGTGTGGGTGGGCGGAGCCAAGCAACATTGTGGGCGGGGCTTAAAAAAAAGGGGGTGGAGCTCACTGATAGGTGGATCCTTCCGAGGGGGCGGGGTTTGCCTTCCCCAGCAGCTCCTCCAATCGGGTGCAGAGTTGAGCCAGGGCCACTCTGGCGTCTGATTGGTCGGGGCGAGCGGATGCGAAGTGATAGGCTACCAAGCACTGGGGGAGGGGCTTGGAGGCGGAAAGGGGCGGGGCTTGCTGCAGGGCACCAATCAGGGCGGCCTGTGGGCGGGGTTAAGGGGCACATATTGAGCGAATGGCCTTTTTCTCTCCTCCCCCGTGCCCATATATGGACATGGGCTGCTTACAAGCTCCGCCCACATGCCCATATATGGTCATAAGCCCCTCCCCATGCCCACATATGGGCATAGTCTCCTTTTAGCCCCTCCCATATGCCCATATATGGACCCAGTCCCCTTTAAGGCCCCTCCCCCATGCCCATATATGAACCTGATCCCTTTTAGCCCCTCCCCCATGCCCATATAAGGACATAATCTCCTTTTAGCCCCTCCCCCACACCCATATATGGACAAAAGCTCCCTTCAAGCCCCTCAACCATGCCCATATATGGACTTGCCCCATTACGCCCCTCCCCCATGCCCATATATGGTCAAAAGCCCATTTTAGCCCCTCCCCCATGCCCATATATGGACAGAAGCCCCTATTAGCACCTCCCCCATGCCCATATATGGACACAGTCCCCTATAAGGCCCCTCCTCCATTCCCATATATAGGCATAGTCTCCTTTAAGCCCCTCCCCCATGCCCATATATGGACAAATGCCCTTTTAGCCCCTCCCCCATGCCCATATATGGACCCATTCCCCTCCAAGCCCCTCCCCCATACCCATATATGGACCCAGTCCCCTTTAAGGCTCCTCCTTCATTCCCATATATGGACCCAATCTCCTTTTAGCCCCACCCTCATGCCCATATATGGACTTGGTCCCCATTACGCCCCTCCCCCATGCCCATATATGGCCAAAAGCCCCTTTTAGCCCCTCCCCCACACCCATATACGGACATAATCTTTTAGCCCCTCCCCCATGCCCATATATGGACAAAAGACCCTTTTAGCCCCTCCCCCATGCCCATACACGGACCCAGTTCCCTTTAAGGCCCCTCCCCCATGCCCATATATGGGCATAATCTCCTTTTAGCCCCTCCCCCATGCCCATATATGGACAAACGTCCCTTCAAGCCCTTCCCCCATGCCCATATATGGACAAAAGCCCCTTTTAGCCCCTCTCCCATACCCATATAAGGACCCAGTCCCCTTCAAGCCCCTCCCCCATGCCCATATATGGCCAAAGGCCCCTTTAAGCCCCTCCCCCATACCCATATATGGACCCAGTCCCCTTTAAGCCCCCCTCCCCCCATATATGGCCCATCCCTATTAGCCCCTCCCCATGCCCATTATGGACCCAAGTCTCCTTTTAGCCCCTCCCCCATGCCCATATATGGACAAACGTCCTTTCAAGCCCCTCCTCCATTCCCATATATGGGCAGAGTCTCCTTTAAGCTCCTCCCCCATGCCCATATATGGACAAACGTCCTTTCAAGCCCCTCCCCCATGCCCATATATGGACAAACGTCCCTTCAAGCCCCTCCCCCATGCCCATATATGGACAAAAGCCCCTTTTAGCCCCTCCCCCATGCCCATATATGGACTTGGTCCCATTACGCCCCTCCCCCATGCCCATATATGGACCTGTTCCCCATTTAGCCCCTCCCCCATGCCCATATATGGCCAAAAGCCCCTTTTAGCCCCTCCCCCATGCCCATATATGGACCCAGTCCCCTTTAAGGCCCCTCCTCCATTCCCGTATATGGGCAGAGTCTCCTTTAAGCTCCTCCCCCATGCCCATATATGGACAAAAGCCCCTTCAAGCCTCTCCCCCATGCCCATATATGGACAAAAGACCCTTTCAACCCCTCCCCCATGCCCATATATGGACTTGGTCTCCATTACGCCCCTCCCCCATGCCCATATATGGCCAAAAGTCCCCTTCAAGCCCCTCCCCCATGCCCATATATGGACTTGGTCCCCATTACGCCCCTCCCCCATGCCCATATATGGCCAAAAGCCCCTTTTAGCCCCTCCCCCATGCCCATTTGTGGACCCAGTCCCCTTTAAGGCCCCTCCTCCATTCCCATATATGGGCAGAGTCTCCTTTAAGCTCCTCCCCCATGCCCATATATGGACAAAAGCCCCATTAAAATGCTAACGGCCCCCCCCCCCATGCCCATATATGGCCAAAAGCCCCCTTTACCCCCCTCCCCCATGCCCATATATGGACTTGGTCTCCATTACGCCCCTCCCCCATGCCCATATATGGCCAAAAGCCCCCTTTAAGCCCCTCCCCCATGCCCATATATGGACTTGGTCTCCATTACGCCCCTCCCCCATGCCCATATATGGCCAAAAGCCCCCTTTAATATGCCCCCTCCTCCATGCCCATATATGGACTTGGTCCCCATTACCCCCCTCCCCCATGCCCATATATGGCCAAAAGCCCCATCCATATATGGACAAGCCCTCCCCCATGCCCATATATGGACTTGGTCCCCTTTAAGCCCCTCCCCCATGCCCATATATGGACTTGGTCTCCATTACGCCCCTCCCCCATGCCCATATATGGACTTGGTCTCCATTACGCCCCTCCCCCATGCCCATATATGGCCAAAAGCCCCCTTTAAGCCCCTCCCCCATGCCCATATATGAACAAAAGTCCCCTTCAAGCCCCTCCCCCATGCCCATATATGGAGTCACTCTCCATCAAGCTCCTCCCCCATGCCCATATATGGACAAAACGTGGGGACATCCCTTCAAGCCCCATTGGGGTGCCCAATATGGACAAAAGTCCCTTTAAGGGGGCATCCCCCATGCCCATATATGGACTTGGTCTCCATTACGCCCCTCCCCCATGCCCATATATGGCCAAAAGTCCCCTTTAAGCCCCTCCCCCATGCCCATATATGGCCCTTAGCCCCCTCCCCACCATGAAGACAGTCCTCCCCACTCCCGGTTCCCCGGTCAGCAGCAGTCGGTTGCCTTCCCCCCTCCGGATGGCAGCGGCCGTGGCCACCACCAAACGGGATCTGGCAACTGGGGTCCATGGGGGCCATTGGGGCCAAAGGGTGTCCTGGGATGGCGGCATTCCCCTGTGGGGACAGGGCAGATGGGGACAATTCGAGGGGGGGGGGGGTCATGGGGAGTCATTCCAGATTGGGGTAAAGGTGGGGGGGTGGGGGGGGGGTCCCCATGGGGGATGGGGTCAATGGGGACATTGGGGCCAATGGGTCAATGTGGGGGTGGGCATGGGGTCAATGGGGGACATTGGGTCAATGGGGGGACATGGGGGTCAATGGGGTCAATGGGGGTCAATGGGGACAATGGGGTCAGTGGGGACATTGGGGTCAATGGGGGACAATGGGGTCAATGGGGACAGTGGGGACATTGGGGACATTGGGGTCAATGGGGGACAATGGGGTCAATGGGGTCAATGGGGACAATGGGGTCAATGGGGACATTGGGGTCAATGGGGACAATGGGGACATTGGGGTCAATGGGGTCAATGGGGTCAATGGGGACATTGGGGTCAATGGGGTCAAAGGGGACATCATTGGGGACATTTGGGGTCAGTGGGGTCAATGGGGTCAATGGGGACATTTGGGGTCAGTGGGGTCAATGGGGTCACTGGGGTCAATGGGGGCACATTGGGGGGCATGGGGGGAACATCAATGGGGGGGGTCAACATGGGGTCAATGGGGTCATTGGGGGGGTCAATGGGGGACATTGGGGTCAATGGGGTGCATGGGGGTCAATGGGGTCATTGGGGTCATGGGGTCAATGGGGGGCATATGGGGGGGGACATGGGGTCAATGGGGTCAAATGGGGTCAATGGGGGTCATTGGGGTTTGGGGTCAATGGGGGGCAATGGGGGGGTAAATGGGGGACATTGGGGTCAATGTGGGGCATTATGGGGGCAATGGGGTCAATGGGGGACATGGGGGCATTTGGGGGACATGGGGTCAATGGGGGCGTTGGGGACAATGGGGGTCAATGGGGACATTGGGGTCAATGGGGGACAATGGGGTCAATGGGGTCAACAGGGACAATGGGGTCAATGGAGGCGAAAGTAACATTGGGGTCAATGGGGGACAATGGGGCCATTGGGGAGATGGGGGTCAATGGGGTCAATGGGGTCAACGGGGACAATGGGGTCAATGGGGGCAATGGGGGCATTGGGGTCAATGGGGTCATGGGGGACAATGCGGTCAGTGGGGTCAATGGGGACAATGGGGTCAATGGGGTCAATGGGGTCAATGGGGTCAATGGGGTCATTGGGGTCAATGGGGACAATGGGGGCAATGGGGGCAATGGGGTCATTGGGGTCAATGGGGACAATGGGGTCATTGGGGGCAATAGGAGCAATGGGGTCAGTGGGGTCATTGGGGGCAATGGGGTCATTGGGAGTAATGGAGTCACTGGGGGCAATGGGGTCATTGGGGACTATGGGGTCAATAGGGTCAATGAGGCCTTTGGGGTCAATGGGCTCATTGGGGGCAATGGGGGCGATGGGGTCAATGGGGTCAATGGGGGGTCATTGGGGTGGGGCAAAATGGGGTCATGGGGGGTCATAGGGGTCACGGGGGTCAATATGGGGTCAATGGGGTCACAGGGGGCAATGGGGTCACGGGGGGTCATAGGGGTCATGGGGTGTCAATATGGGGTCATGGGGGTCATGTTCCGGGGTCAATGGGGCAATGGGGTCAATGGGGCCAATGGGGGCAATGGGGTCAATGGGGTCAATATGGGCAATGGGATCAATGGGGTCAATGGGGTCAATGGGATCAATGGGGTCAATGGGGTCAATAGGATCAATGGGGTCAGTGGGGTCAATGGGGGCAATGGGGGTCTTGGGGTCATGGGGACATGGGGTCAATGGGGGTCATTGGGGGTCAATGGGGTCAATGGGGGTCAATGGGGTCAAGGGGTCATTGGGGGTCATAGGGTCATGGGGGTCAATGGGGCTAATGGGGTCATCGGGGTCAATGGGGGTCAATGGGGGGGCCATTGGGGGATCAATGGGGTGTCATGGGGGTCATGGGGGGGCAATGGGGTCATGGAGTCAATGGGGTCAATGGGGTCAATGGGGTCAATGGGGGACATGGGGGTCATTGGGGGTCAATGGGGGTCAATGGGGTCATGGGTCAATGGGGTCATTTGGGTCAATGGGGGGAACAATGGGGTCATGGGGGTCAATGGGGTCAATGGGGTCATGTGGGGTCATTGGGGGTCATTGGGTCAATGGGGTCATGGGGGACATTGGGGTCAATGGGGGGTCATGGGGGTCAATGGGGTCATGGGGTCACATGGGGTCATTGGGGTCATGGGGGTCAATGGGGTCAATGGGTCATGGGGTCAGGGGGTCAGGTGGGGTAATGGGGTCAATGGGGGTCATGGGGTGATGGGGTGATGGGGAGTGATGGGGTCAATGGGGTCAATGGGGGTCATGGCGTCATTGGGGTCAATGGGGACAATGGGGTCAATGGGGACAATGGGGTCAATAGGATCAATGGGGTCAATGGGGTCAATAGGGTCAATGGGGTCAATGGGGTCAATGGGGGACATTTGGGGTCAATGGGGCCAATAGGATCAATGGGGTCAATGGGGTCAATGGGGACAATGGGGTCAATGGGGTCAATGGGGGACATTTGGGGTCATTGGGGGTCATTGGGGTCATTGGGGTCACGGCGTCATTGGGGTCTTTGGGGTCCTTGGTGTCATGGGGGTCATTGGGGTCATGGGGTCACGGAGTCATTAGGGTCATTGGGGTCATTGGGGTCATGGGGGTCATGGGGGGTCATGGGGTCAATGGGGGCAATGGGGTCACGGGTTATGGGGCAATGGGGTCATTGGGTGTCAATGGGGGTTATGGGGTCATGGAGGGGTCACATAGGGTCACGGGGTCATTTGGGGTCCATGGGGGTCCGGGGGGTCAATGGGGTCCAATTGGGGTCATTTGGGGTCAATGGGGTCATGTGGGTCAATAGGGTCATGGGTCAATGGGGGTCATTGGGGTCAATGGGGTCAATTGGGTCAATGGGGGTCATTGGGGGTCTATGGGTCATGGGGTCCAATGGTCAGGGGGTCAAGGGGTCATGGGGTCAATGGGGTCATGGGGTCATGGGGTCATGTGGGTTGATTGGGGTCATGGGGTCATTGGGGTCAATGGGGCTCATGGGGTCATTGGGGTCATTGGGTCACATCATGGGGTAATGGGGTCAATGGGGGCAATAGGGATTGGGGTCAATGTGGGGTGGGGTCATGGGTTCATGGGGTCAATGGGGTCATGGGGGCAATGGGGGTCAATGGGGTCATTGGGGTCATGGGGGGTCATGGGGGTCAATTGGGGGACATTGGGGTCATTGGGTCACGGGGTCATGGGGTCGATGGGGTCAATGGGGTCATTGGGGGTCATGGGGTCAATGGGTCCATTGGGGTTGGGGTCACATGGGGGTCATTGGGGTCAATGGGACATTGGGTCCATGGGTCAATGGGGTCATGGGTTCCATGTCATGGGGGGGGTAAATGGGGTCATGGGGTCAATGGGTCATTGGGGTCAATGGGATGGTCCATTGGGGTCAATGGGGGGTCACATCATGGGGTCATAGGGTCAATAGGGGTCATGGGGTCAATCCCCATTGTGTCATTGGGGTCAAATGGGGGTCATGGGGTCAATGGGGGTGGGGGTCATGGGGGGTCATTGGGGTCCATGTCACATTGGGGTCTATGGGGGGTCCAATTGGGGGTCAATGGGGTCAATGGGGTCATGGGGTCATTGGGGTCATGGGGTGCTGAGGGGTCATGGGGTCATGGGGTCATCAGGGGTCATGGGGTCATGGGGTCCATGGGGTCATTGGGGTCATTGGGGTCACTGGGGTCATGGGGGCATCATTGGGGTCACTGGGGTCATCTTTGGGGTCATGGGGTCGTGGGGGTCATGGGGTCATTGGGGTCATAGGGGTCATGGGGGTCATTGGGGGGTGGGGATCATTGTCATGGGGTCATGGGGTTATGGGGTCTAAATGGGGTCAATTGGGTCGTTGGGGTCATGGGTGTCATGGGGTCAATGGGGTCATTGGGGGTCTTTGGGGTCATGGGGTCATGGGGGTCATTGGGGTCATGGGGTCAATGGGGTCAATGGGGTCATGGGGTCATGGGGGTCAATGGGGTCACTTGGGGTCATGGGGTCATTGGGGTCATGGGGTCATGGGGGTCATGGGGGTCATTGGGGTCAATGGGTCATGTGGGGTCATGGGGTCATTGGGGTCATTGGGGTCTTTGGGGTCTTTGGGGTTGGGTGAAGTCATTGGGGTCATTGGGGTCACTGGGGGTCTATGGGGTTGATTAAAGTCATTGGGGTTTTGGGGGTCAATGAGGTCATGGGGTCAATGGAGTCATTGGGGGTGATTGGGGTCAATGGGGACCATTGGGGTTGGGTGGCATCATTGGGGTCATGGGGTCATTGGGGTCAATGGTGTCATTGGGGGTCATTGGGGTCCCCAAAATGGGTCAATGGGGTCATTGGGTTGGGTGGCATCATGGGGGTCAAATGGGGTCATTGGGGTCAATGGGGTCATTGAAGTCATTGGGTCCAATGGGGTCTATGGGGTCCCATTGGGACATCATTGGGGTCAATGGGGTCATTGGGGTCAATAGGGTCATCATGGGGGTCATTGGGGTCATTGGGGTCATGGGGTCAATGGGGTCATTGGGGTCATTGGGGTCATGAGGGTCATTGGGGTCAGTGGGGTCAGTGGGGTCAATGAGGTCATGGGGTCAGTGGGGGTGATTGGGGTCAATGGGGATCATTGGGGTCGGGTGACATCATTGGGGTCATGGGGTCATTGGGGTCAATGGGGGTCTATGGGGTTGATTAAAGTCATTGGGGTCATTGGGGTCATTGGGGTCATGTCCATGGGGTTGGGCAAGTCATTGGGGCCATGGGGTCAATTGGGGTCATGGGGGAGAAGTGCCCAGTCATTGGAGTCATTGGGGTCACTGGGGTCATGGAAGTCATTGGGGTCATTGGGGTCACTGGGGGGTCAGGGGAGCCCATTGGGGGTCTTGGGGGACAATGGGGTCATTGGGGTCATTGGGGTCATTGGGGTCTTTGGAGTCTTTGGGGTCATTGGGGTCGTGGGGTCATTGGGGTCATTTAGGGGGTCCAATTAGGGGGTCAATGGGGTCATCAGATCCCATTGGGGTCATTGGGGATCTCATTAGGGGTCGTTGGGGTCCATTGGGGTCCCATTGGGGTCCTCAATGGGGTGTTATGGGTCATTAGGGTCAATGGGGGTCCATAGAGCCCATTGGGAGTCATTGGGGTCAGGGGTCAGGTTCAATGAGGATCCCATCAGGTTGGGTGAATCATTAGAGCCATTAGGGGGTCATTAGGTCATATGGGGTTGATCCCAAAGAGGGTCCATTGGGCTCATTAGGGCTCGTTCGTTGGGGTCATGGGGGTCCCATTCAGAGCCATTAGAGCTCATTGAGGTCTCGTTAGGTCCAGATCAGATGGGGTCATTAGAGCCATTATGGGGGCATCATCATTAGGGTCATTAGGGTCTCATTAGAGGGACGATCAGATCCCATCAGGTCCCATTAGGGCTCATTAGGGCTCATTAGGGGTCAATCAGTCCCATTAAGTCATTAGAGTCATGGGGTCAGATCCCTTAGAGCCCATTATTAGGGCGTTAGAGCCCATCAGATCCCATTAGAGCCCATTAGAGCTCATTAGAGCTCGTTAGAGTGCATCAGATCCCATTAGAGCCCATTAGAGCTCATTAGAGCTCGTTAGAGCCCATCAGATCCCATTAGAGCCCATTAGAGCTCATTAGAGCTCGTTAGAGCGCATCAGATCCCATTAGAGCTCATTAGAGCCCATTAGAGCTCGTTAGAGCCCATCAGATCCCATTAGAGCCCATTAGAGCTCATTAGAGCCCATTAGAGATCCCATCAGCCCCATTAGAGCCCCATTAGAGCTCCATTAGAGTGAGCCATTAGAGCTCATTAGAATGCATCAGAACCCATTAGAGCTCATTAGAGCTCGTTAGAGCCCATCAGATCCCATTAGAGCCCATTAGAGCTCATTAGAGCTCATTAGAGCGCATCAGATCCCATTAGAGCCCATTAGAGCTCATTAGAGCTCGTTAGAGCGCATCAGATCCCATTAGAGCCCATTAGAGCTCATTAGAGCTCATTAGAGCTCATTAGAGCCCATCAGATCCCATCAGATCCCATTAGAGCCCATTAGAGCTCATTAGGGCTCATTAGAGCGCATCAGATCCCATTAGAGCTCATTACAGCTCATTAGAGCCCATCAGATCCCATTAGAGCTCATTAGAGCCCATTAGAGCTCGTTAGAGCCCATCAGATCCCATTAGAGCCCATTAGAGCTCATTAGAGCCCATCAGATCCCATCAAATTCCATTAGAGCTCATTAGAGCTCATTAGAGCTCGTTAGAGCGCATCAGATCCCATTAGAGCCCATTAGAGCTCATTAGAGCTCGTTAGAGTGCATCAGATCCCATTAGAGCCCATTAGAGCTCATTAGAGCTCGTTAGAGTGCATCAGATCCCATTAGAGCCCATTAGAGCTCGTTAGAGCCCATCAGATCCCATTAGAGCCCATTAGAGCTCATTAGAGCTCGTTAGAGTGCATCAGATCCCATTAGAGCCCATTAGAGCTCGTTAGAGCCCATCAGATCCCATTAGAGCCCATTAGAGCTCGTTAGAGCCCATCAGATCCCATTAGAGCCCATTAGAGCTCGTTAGAGCGCATCAGATCCCATTAGAGCCCATTAGAGCCCATTAGAGCTCGTTAGAGCCCATCAGATCCCATTAGAGCCCATTAGAGCTCATTAGAGCTCATTAGAGCGCATCAGATCCCATTAGAGCCCATTAGAGCTCGTTAGAGCCCATCAGATCCCATTAGAGCCCATTAGAGCTCATTAGAGCTCATTAGAGCTCGTTAGAGCACATCAGATCCCATTAGAGCCCATTAGAGCTCATTACAGTTCATTAGAGCCCATTAGAGCTCATTAGAGCTCGTTAGAGTGCATCAGATCCCATTAGAGCCCATTAGAGCTCATTAGAGCTCGTTAGAGCGCATCAGATCCCATTAGAGCCCATTAGAGCTCATTAGAGCTCGTTAGAGCGCATCAGATCCCATTAGAGCCCATTAGAGTCCATTAGAGCTCGTTAGAGCCCATCAGATCCCATTAGAGCCCATTAGAGCGCATTACAGTGCATTAGAGCACAACAGATCCCATTAGAGCCCATTAGAGCCCATTGAGCCCCATCATTAGATCCCATTAGAGCCCATTAGAGCTCGTTAGAGCCCCATCAGATCCCATTAGAGCCCATTAGAGCCCATTAGTAGATTAGAGCCCATTAGAGATCCCATTAGATCCCATTAGAGCCCATTAGAGCTCGTTAGATCAGAGCCCCATTGAGCCCCATTGAGCCCATTAGAGCCCATTAGAGCCCATTGAGCCCATTAGAGCCCCCATTAGAGCTCATTAGAGCCCATTAGATCCCATTAGAGCCCATTAGAGCCCATTAGAGCCATAGAGCCCATTGAGCCCATTAGAGCCCATTAGAGCTCATTAGAGTCATCAGAGACCCCATTAGAGCCCATTAGAGCCCATTAGAGCCCAGATCCCATTAGAGCCATTAGAGCCCCATAGAGCCCATCAGATCCCATTAGAGCCCATTAGAGCATTAGAGCTCCCCCCCATTAGAGCCATCAGATCCCATTAGAGCCCATTAGAGCCCATTAGAGCCCATTAGAGCCCATTGACCCCATTAGATCCCATTAGAGCCCATTAGAGCCCCATTAGAGCCCCATTAGACCCCATTAGAGACCCATTGAGCCCATTAGAGCCATTAGAGCAGCATCAGATCCCCATTAGAGCCCATTAGAGCCCATTAGAGCCCAGAATGCACCCCATTGACCCCATTGATCCCATTAGACCCCATAGACCCCATTGATCCCATTGACCCCATAGACCCCATAGACCCCAATGTGACCCCATTGAGCCATTAGAGCCCCATTGATCCCATTGATCTCCCCTGAGATGTCCCATTGACCCCATTAGACCCCAAAACCCCATTGACCCCATGATGCCCCCATGAGACCCCATTGCCCCCATTGACCCCATTGACCCCAATGACCCCATTGACCCCATTGACCCCATTGACCCCATTGCCCCCATTGACCCCACAGACCCCACAGACCCCATTGACCCCATTGACCCCAATGACCCCATTGACCCCATTGACCCCACTGACCCCATTGACCCCATTGACCCCACAGACCCCACAGACCCCATTGACCCCATTGACCCCATTGACCCCACTGACCCCACTGACCCCATTGACCCCAATACCCCCAATTGACCCCACTGACCCCAATGACCCCATTGACCCCATTGACCCCATTGACCCCATTGACCCCAATGACCCCATTGACCCCACTGACCCCATTGACCCCATTGACCCCATTGACCCCATTGACCCCAATGACCCCATTGACCCCATTGACCCCATTGACCCCATTGACCCCACTGACCCCATTGACCCCATTGACCCCATTGACCCCATTGACCCCATTGACCCCATGACCCCATTGACCCCATGACCCCATGACATCATTGACCCCATTGATCCCATGACCCCATTGACCCCATTGACCCCATTGACCCCATTGACCCCATGACCTCATTGACACCCATTGACCCCATATGCCCCCACTGACCCTAATTCCCCCACTGACCCGATTGACCCCAATGATCCCAATGACCCCATTGACCCCACTGACCCCAATTCCCCCATTGACCCCATTGACCCCAATGTCCCCATTGACCCCACTTGACCCCACATTGACCCCACATTGACCCCACATTGACCCCATTGACCCCAATTGACCCCCACTGACCCCATTGACCCCTCATTGACCCCACTGACCCCAAATGACCCCACTGACCCCATTGACCCCATTGATCCCATTGACCCCCAATGACCCCATTGACCCCAAAATCCCCATTGACCCCAAATGTCCCCACTGACCCCCAATGGCCCCATTGACCCCATTGACCCCAATGACCCCAAAGACCCCAATGACCCGAATGACCCCAGTGACCCCAATGTCCCCAATGACCCCATTGATCCCATTAACCCCATTGACCCCACTGACCCCAATGACCCCATTGACCCCAATACCCCCAATTGACCCCATTGACCCCAATGACCCCATTGATCCCATTCACCCCATTGAACCCAATGACCCCATTGACCCCAATGACCCCATTGACCCCAATGACCCCAATGACCCCATTGACCCCAATGACCCCATTGACGCCAATGTCCCCAATGTGTCCCCAATTGGCCCCAATGACCCCATTGACCCCATTGACCCCATTGACCCCAATGACCCCACTGACCCCATGACCCCACTGACCCCATTGACACCCATTGACCCCATGACCCCATTGACACCACTGACCCCAGGACCTCATCCCATTGACCCCATTGACCCCATTGACCCCATGACCCCATTGACCCCAATGACCCCATTGACCCCATTGACCCCATGACCCCATGACCCCACTGACCCCATTGACCCCACTGACCCCATTGACCCCACTGACCCCAATGACCCCAATGACCCCAATGACCCCATTGACCCCAATAACCCCATTGACCCCAATGACCCCCATGACCCCATTGACCCCAATAACCCCACATGACCCCATTGCCCCCATTGACCCCAATGACCCCAATGACCCCATTGACCCCAATGACCCCATTGTCCCCATTGACCCCAATGTCCCCACTGACCCCACTGACCCCATTGACCCCAATACCCCCAATTGACCCCATTGACCCCAATGACCCCATTGACCCCACTGACCCCATTGACCCCATTGACCCATACCCCAATTGACCCCATGACCAATGACCCCATTGACCCCATGACCCCATTGACCCCACTGACCCCCATGACCCCACTGACCCCATTGACCCACTGACCCCCAAATGACCCCATTGACCCCAATGTCCCATTGACCCCATTGACCCCAATGACCCCACTGTCCCCAATGACCCCAATGACCCTCCACCCCAATGCCCATGACCCCACTGACCCCATGACCCCCAGTGACCCCATTGGGGCAACCTGGGGGCCCCAATGACCCCATTGACCCCAATGACCCCATGACCCCTGACCCCATTGGGGCCCTGTGACCCCATTGACCCCAGAACCCCATTGACCCCATGTCTGGGGGGACCCCAATGACCCCATTGGGGCTCTATGGGGGCTCCCCATTGACCCCATAGGGGTCCCCCCAATTGACTCCCAATGACCCCATTGGGTCTGACTGGGGCTCCCCACTGACCCCATTGGCCCCACTGACCCCATAACCCCATTGATCCCATTGATCCCATGGGGTGCTCCCAGCTCTATGGGGGTCCCTATGGGGTCTGGAGGGGGCGGAGCCCAACGCCTGTGAGGCCCCTTGCGGGTGGGCGGGGGGTGGGCGGGGGCCCCAAACTCTAGGGGCTGGGGCCTATGGGGTCCACATGAGGGTCAACATGGGGCCTATGGGGTCCCCAATTCGGCCCTATGGGGTCTCTGTGGGGTCTGGGGCCAAAACCGGAAGTGGGCCCCAGTCTCCGGCAAGGCCCACTCATATGGGGTCTTAGGGCCTACCCCAATGGGGTCTGTGGGGCATTATAAAGGCTGCCCACCTGAGGATTCCCCATGAAGCCATGGCCCATAGGGGGCTGTGGGGCTCTATGGGGCTGTGGGGATCTATGGGAAATGGGAAGGGGCTCTAGGGGGCTCTATGGGGTCTGTGGGGCACTATAGGGGTCTGTGGGGCTCTATGGGGTCTGTGGGGCTCTATGGGGTCTCTATGGGGCTCTATAGGGTCTCTATGGGGTCTGTGGGGCTCTATGGGGTCTGTGGGGCTCTATGGGGTCTCTATGGGGCTCTGTAGGGTCTCTATGGGGTCTGTGGGGCACTCCATGGGGTGGGGCTCTATGGGTCTGGGGGTCTGTGGGGTCTGTGGGGCTCTATGGGGTCTGTGGGGCTCTATGGGGTCTCTATGGGGGCTCTATGGGCCTATGGGGGTCTGTGGGGCCCCATGGGCCTGGGGCTTTTGGGGTCTGTGGGGCTCTATGGGCCATGTGGGGCTTATGGGGTCTCCCCCTCTATGGGGTCTGTGGGGCAGTATAGGGCTCTGTGGGGCTCTATGGGGTCTCTGGGGTCAACATGGGGTCTATGGGGTCTCTATGGGGTCTGTGGGGTCTCTATGGGGTCAATATGGGGCTGTATGGGGTCAATGGGATCTGTGGGGCCCTATGGGGTCCTGTGGGGCCCTATGGGGTCTCTATGGGGCTCTATGGGGTCTCTATGGGGCACTGTGGGGCTCTATGGGGTCTGTGGGGCTGCCATAGGGCGCTATGGGGCGCTATGGGGTCTGTGGGGCTCTATGGGGTCTGTGGGGCTCTATGGGGTCTGTGGGGCTCTATGGGGTCTCTATGGGGTCTGTGGGGCATTAGGGGGTCTGTGGGGCTCTATGGGGTCTGTGGGTCTCCATGGGGTTTGCTATGGGGTCTGTGGGGCTCTATGGGGTCTGTGGGGCTCTATGGGGTCTGGGGTCTCTATGGGGTCTATGGGGCTCTATGGGGTTCTGTAGTGTCTCTATGGGGTCTGTGGGGCTCTATGGGGCTCTATAGGGTCTCTATGGGGTCTGTGGGGCTCTTTAGGGTCTCTATGGGGTCTGTGGGGCTCTGTAGGGTCTCTATGGGGTCTCTATGGGTCTCCATGGGTCTCTATGCGGTTTCTATGGGGTTTCTATGGGGTCTATGGCGTCTATGGGATCTATGGGGCTCTATGGGATTCCTACAGGTCTCTATGGGGCTCTATGGGGCTCGGTGAGTCTCCATGGGGTTTCTATGGGGGTCTATGGGGCTCTATGGGGTTTCTATGGGGCTCTATGGGGCTCTGTGGGGATCTGTGGGATCTATGTGTTTCTATGGGGTTTCTACTGGGTTTCTACCGGGTTTCTATGGGGCTCAATGGGGCTCTATGGGGCCCTGTGGGGATCTATGGGGTCTCTATGGGGCTCTACGGGGCTCTATGGGGATCTATGGGGTCTCTATGGGGTTCTGTGGGTCTCTATTGGGATCTATGGGTCTCTATGGGGTTCTGTGGGTCTCTATGGGGCTCTATGGGGCACTGTGGTGTGTTATGGGGGGTGTTATGGGATCTATGGGTCTCTGCAGGCTTCTATGGGGCGCTATGAGGTCTCTATGGGTCTCTATGGGGTGCTATGGGTCTGTATGGGGCACTATGGGGTCTATGGGGCTCTATGGGGCTCTATGGGTCTGTATGGGGCTCGATGGGGCTCTATGGGGCACTATGGGGTCTATGGGGCTCTATGGGGCACTATGGGTCTCTATGGGGCACTATGGGGTCTATGGGGCTCTATGGGGCTCTATGGGGCTCTATGGGGCTCTATGGGGCACTATGGGGCTCTATGGGGCATTTATGGGTCTCTATGGGGCTCTATGGGGCACTATGGGGCTGTATGGGGCTCTATGGGGCACTATGGGTCTGTATGGGGCTGTATGGGGCTCTATGGGGCTCTATGGGGCTGTATGGGGCGCTATGGGGCTGTATGGGGCTCTATGGGGCTCTATGGGGCGCTATGGGGCTGTATGGGGCTCTATGGGTCCCTATGGGGCGCTATGGGGCTGTATGGGGCTGTATGGGGCTCTATGGAGCTGTATGGGGCTCTATGGGGCTCTATGGGTCCCTATGGGGCGCTATGGGGCGCAGTGGGGCTCACGCTGTGGGTCGGGCGGTGACAATGACGAAGGTGATGCTGTGGGTCCGACGGCTGCGCAGGAAGCGGAGCGGCTCCGATACGTCGGGGGGCGGAAGTGTGGGGCAGAGCAGCAGCAGCACCGATACCTGGGGGGCGGGGGGGGTCAATGGGGGCTTTGGGGTCAGTGGGGGCTTTGGGGTCAGTGGGGTCAATGGGGGCAGTGGAGCCAATGGGGTCAATGGGGGCTTTGGGGTCAACGGGAGCTTTGGGGTCAATGGGGTCAATGGGGTCATTGGGGACAATGGGGTCCATGGGGTCAACAGGAGCTTTGGGGTCAATGGGGTCAATGGAGGCATTGGGGTCAATGGGGGCAGTGGGGTCAATGAGGGCAATGGGGTCAATGGGGGCATTGGGGTCAATGGGGGCAATGGGGTCATTGGGGTCATTGGGGGCATTGGGATCAATGGGGGTGTTGGGGTCAGTGGGGGCATTGGGGTCAATGGGGGCAATGGGGGCTGTGGGGTCAATGGGGGCTTTGGGGTCAATGGGGGCTTTGGGGTCAATGGGGGCATTGGGGTCAATGGGGGCATTGGGGTCAATGGGGTCAATGGGGGCAATGGGGTCAATGGGGGCTTTGGGGTCATTGGGGTCAATGGGGTCAGTGGGGTCAATGAGGGCATTGGGGTCAGTGGGGTCAATGGGGGCTTTGGGGTCAATGGGGTCATTGGGGTCATTGGGATCAAGGGGGTCAGTGGGGTCAATGGGGTCAGTGGGGCCATTGTAGACATTGGGGTCAATGGGGTCAGTGGGGTCAATGGGGTCATTGCAGTCATTGGGGTCAATGGGGGCATTGAGGACATTGGGGTCAATGGGGGCTTTGGGGTCAACGGGAGCTTTCGGGTCAATGGGGTCAATGGGGTCAATAGGATCAATGGGGTCAATGGGGGCAGTGGGGCCAATGGGGCCAATGGGGGCACATGGGGTCAGTGGGGGCAATGGGGGCAATGGGGGCAATGGGGTCAATGGGGGCATTGGGGTCAATGGGGGCTTTGGGGTCAATGGGGTCAATGGGGGGAATGGGGACATTTGGGTCAATGGGGGCATTGGGGTCAATGGGGGCATTGGGGTCAGTGGGGGCAATGGGGTCAATGGGGGCTTTGGGGTCAATGGGGGCTTTGGGGTCAATGGGGTCAATGGGGGCACTGGGGTCAATGGGGATAATGGGGGCTTTGGGGTCAGTGGGGGCAGTGGGGTCAATGGGGTCAATGGGGTCTACGGGGACAATGGGGTCCATGGGGTCAACAGGAGCTTTGGGGTCAATGGGGTCAATGGAGGCATTGGGGTCAATGGGGGCAGTGGGGTCATCGGGGGCTGTGGGGTTAATGGGGGTTTTGGGGTCAGTGGGGGCAATGGGGTCAATGGGGGCATTGGAGTCCATGGGGACAATGGGGTCAATGGGGTCAATGGGGGCTTTGGGGTCAGTGGGGTCAGGGTGTGGGGGCTTTGGGGTCATTGGGGTCAATGGGGGCAGTGGAGCCAATGGGGTCAATGGGGGCTTTGGGGTCAACAGGGTCAATGCGGGCAATGGGGGGCAATGGGGTCTTTGGGGTCAATGGGGTCAATGGGGGCTTTGGGGTCAATGGGGTCAATGGGGGCTTTGGGGTCAATGGGGGCTTTGGGGTCAATGGGGGCAATGGGGGCTTTGGGGTCGGTGGGGGCTGTGGGGTCAATGGGGGACATTGGGTCAGTGGGGCCAATGGGGTCTACGGGGTCAACGGGAGCTTTGGGGTCAATGGGGTCAATGGGGTAAATGGGGGCATTGGGGTCAGTGGGGTCAATGGGGACAGTGGGGTCAATTGGGTCAATGGGGTTTTGGGGTCTATGGGGATCAATGGGGTCAATGGGGTCAATGGGATCAATGGGGTCAATGGGGTCAATGGGGTCAATGGGGTCAATGGGGTCAGTGGGGACATTGGGGTCAATGGGGTCAATGGGGTCAATGGGGTCAATGGGGTCAATGGGGCCAATGGGGTCAATGGGGTCAATGGGGACAATGGGGTCAATGGGGTCAATGGGGTCAATGGGGTCAATGGGGTCAATGGGGTCAATGGGGTCAATGGGGTCAATGGGATCAATGGGATCAATGGGGTCAATGGGGTCAATGGGATCAATGGGGACATTGGGGTCAATGGGGTCAATGGGATCAATGGGGTCAATGGGGTCAATGGGGTCTCACAGGGGCCTTGAACGACTCGAGCGCATATTCACCTTAACCCCATAGGGGCATGGGGCCCATAGGAGAATAACCAGCAGAGACTAGGGTTACAAGCCTAGAGACAGCCATAGGATCAATGGGGACCCACTAAGCCCCGGCTCCTTAGGGGGGCGCCGCACACTGGCCATAGGGACAAGCCACCCTCGCTCGGACCCACAGGGACTGCTAAGGAGGGGTTTATAGGGTCGCCCACACAGACCCATAAAGCCCCCACAATCATTTTCAAAGGGACGGGCACTGCTAGGGGCGGGCTAAGGGACCAGTCCCGGGTTCATTTGGAGCTGCATACGGCGGGGGCGGGGCCAGTTAGCACGCCCCCTCCGTCCCCGCTGGAGCCCCATGGGCTCCCACTGGGACCCATAGAGACCCCCATAGGACCCATAGGCGGTACCCATAGGGACCCACATAGAGGACACCCTAGAGACCCATAGGGACCCATAGACTTAACCCCATAGAGACCCACAGGACCCCATAGAGATCCCATAGGGGACCCCAAAACCCCATAGAGACCCCATACAGACCCCCATAGAGACCCAAGAGACCAGGAGCCCATTAGGGACCCCCATAGATTTTACCCATAGAGACCCCAAGCCACGCCCCATAGGGACCCATAAGCACGGGTTCCCTAGCCCCATAGCCGACCCCATAGCTGACCCCATAGAGACCCATAGGGAACCCCATAGGGAACCCCGCCCATAGAGACCCCATAGAGAAGCCATAGAGACCCCATTTGATCTGAGGACCCCCAGACCCCAAAGAGACCCATTAGGGCCACGCCCCATAGGGCCCACATAGAGATCCCATAGAGACCCATCAGAGACCCCCTTTATAGAGACCCACGCTTGGACCATGGGACCCCCGTAGAGACCCCATAGGACCCCATAGAATCCTATAGACCCCCCCCCGACCCCATAGGACCCCATTAGGGACCCCCCATAGGGACAGAACCATAGGACCCCATAGGAGGAACCCATAGGGACCCACAGGAACCCATAGGGACCACCCATTAGGGACCCCATAGAGGGACCCCCATAGGACCCCACAGGGACCCATAGGGACACATAGAGACCCCATAGAGACCCCCTAGGGACCCATAGAGACCCCATAGGGACCCTAATGGGACCCCATAGGGACCCCCATAGAGACCCCCGCCCCCATAGGACCCCCCATGAGACCCATAGGACCCATAGGGACCCCATAGAGACCCCAGAGGGACCCCACCAGGGACCCATAGAGACCCACAGGGAACGTAAAGGGGTTTCGCAATAGAGCCCCATAGGGACCATGGAGACCCATAGAGACCCATAGGGACCCCGTAGGGACCCCACAGAGACCCCCATAAGAACCCCATAGAGGACCCACATAGAAACCCCCATAGAAGACCCCATAAGACCATAGAGACCCCCAGCAGGCACCAGACCCATATAGACCCATAGGGACCCTTAGAGACCAATAGGGACCCATAGGGACCCATAGCGGCCCCATAGAGAGCCAAAGAGACCCCATAGAGACCCATAGGGACCCATAGAGACCCCATAGAGACCCCATAGGACCCCATAGGGAGACCCCATAGAGACCCCATAGAGAGCCATAGAGACCCATCGAGACCCATAGAGACCCCATTGAGACCCTATAGAGACCCATAGGGACCCAGAGACCCCATAGAGACCCCATAAGGACCCACAGAAACCCATAGGACCCCATAGAGACCCCACAAGATCCCATAGAGACCCATAAGACCCCATAGAGACCCATAGAGACCATAGGGACCCCATAGGATCCCATAGAGACCCATAGAGACCCACATAGAGACCCCCCGCCCATAGGACCCATAGAGGACCCCATAAGACCCATAGGACCCATAGAGCCCCATATGACCCATAGAGACCACCATAGAGACCCATAGAGACCCATAGGGACCCATAGAGACCCCATAGGGACCCCATAGAGACCCCATAAGACCCCATAGAGACCCATAGGGACCCATAGAGACCCCATAAGACCCCCTAAGACCCCATAAAACCCCACAGGACCTTCCTTCCCCCCCCCGCCCCCATTAGGATCCATGGGGCCGCAGGGATTTGGGGCAGAGCTGCAGCCGCTTGTAGGGCCGCTCTGTTCAGCGCCTCCAGCAGCGCCGCCGGGGGTTTGACGAACCTGCGGCGTTAATTAGCTCCTTAATTAGCTCCTTAATTAGCTCGTTAATTAGCTCCTTAATTAGCTCCTTAATTAGCTCCTTAATTAAGTCAGCCAACAGCTCTTTCCTCCACGCCTCCCTTCCCCTCCTCACCCCCCCCCCGCTCCCCCCCAGCTCGTTAACGGCTATTAATTAATTACCCGTCAGCATTAATTACCCCCACCCGTGTTAATTGCCCCCGCTAATTAGCACAGCTCACTCACTGAGCTATTCATTCTCCCATTAATTGACCCCATGAGTCGCTACCCGTCCTCATTAATTAACCCCGTCCACGTTAATTGCCCCCAATAATTAGCACAGCTCACTAATTAAGTTATTAATTGTCCACTTAATTAACCCCATCCACCATTACCCGTCCACACTAATTACCCCCATTAATTAGTACAGCTCACTAATTAAGCTAGTCATTCTCTGCTTAATTAACGCCATGAGTCATTACCCATCCACATTAATTACCCACATTAATTAGCCCAGCTCACTAATTAAGTTATTAATTCTCCCCTTAATTAACCCCGAGTCATTACCTGTCTGCATTAATTACCCTCATCTGCACTGATTGCCCCCGTTAATTAGCACAGCTCACTAATTAAGCTAGTAATTCCTCACTTAATTAACCCCGTCAGTCATTACCCATCCCCATTAATTACCCCCATCCACGTTAATTGCCCCCATTAATTAGCGCAGCTCACTAATGAAGCTAGTAATTCGTCGTTTAATTAATGCCATGAGTCATTACGCGTCTGCATTAATTACCCCTACTCTCATTAATTACCCCCGTTAATTAGCACGGCTCACTAACTAAGCTAGTAATTATCCACTTAATTAACCCTATGAGTCGTTACCCATCCACATTAATTACCCACATTAATTAGTACAGCTCACTAATTAAGCTATTAATTCTCGCCTTAATTAACCCCATGAGTCATTACCCATCCACATTAATTATCCCCATTAATTAGTACAGCTCACTAATTAAGTTATTAATTGTCCACTTAATTAACCCCATCCATCATTACCCGTCTACACTAATTACCCACATTAATTAGCCCAGCTCACTAATTAAGTTATTAATTCTCCCCTTAATTAACGCCATGAGTCATTACCTGTCTGCATTAATTACCCCCATCCACATTAATTGCCCTCACTAATTAACACAGCTCACTAATTAAGCTGGTAATTTTTCGCTTAATGAACCCCACGAGTCATTACCCATCCGCGTTAATTAGCACAGCTCACTAATTAAGTTATTAATTCTCCACTTAATTAACCCCATCAGTCATTACCCATCCGCACTAATTACCCCCATTAATTAGCACAGCTCACTAATTAACTTATTAATTCTCTGCTTAATTAACACCATGGGGATGGGGGTAATTAATGTCTACATTAATCAGCCCCATCCACGTTAATTGCCCGCATTAATTAGCACTGCTCACTAATTAGGCCAGTAATTCTCGCATTAATTAACACCATGAGTCATAACCCGTCTTCATTAATTACCCCCATCCGCATTAATTGCCCCCGTTAATTAGCACAGCCTGTTAATTAACCTATGGGTTCACCCCTTAATTAATCCCGCCCACATTAATTACCCCCATACCCCATTAATTAGCTCAGCTCATTAATTCACCTATTATGTCCTTAATTAACCCCATTAGCTCGCCTATTAACTCCCGTCTTAATTACACATTAATTACCACATTAATTACCCCCATGCGCATTAATTACCCCCATTAATTAACACAACCCATTAACCAACTTTAATTAACCCCTAATGAGTCGTCGCCCAGCTGCATTAATTACCCCATCCTCATTAATTACCCCCGTTAATTAGCACAGCCCGCTAATTAAGCCACTAATCCACCCTTTAATTAATCTCGTGAGGAGTCGCCATTAGCTAATTAACCCGACCCTTAATTAACCCCATGAATCATCACCCACCCACATTAATTACCCCAAACCCCCATTAATTAGCTCAGCTCATTAGTTAACCTATTAAGTCCTTAATTAATCACACCAGTCGTCACCCATCTGCATTAATTACCCCCACCCTCATTAATTAGCACAGCCCATTAGCCAGCCTATTAACTCCCTCATTAATTAACTCCACGAGTTAATTGCCCTTCCACGTTAATTACCCCACCCTCATTAATTGCCCCATTAATGGTTTCAATCTCCATTAATAACCCCTATCCTAATTAATTACTCTCGATTTATTACCCTAATTACCTTTAATTACCCCGTCCCCATTAATTAAGCCATTAATTGACACACCAGCCACACTCATACCTATTAATTACCCACCTTAATTACCCCTCTACCCGCTAATTAATGGCTTCTACCTCCTATTGATAACCTCTCTTCTCATTAATTACTCTTAATTTATTACCCTAATTACCCTTAATTACCCTGACGCCATTAATTAAGCCATTAATTGACACATTACTTGCATTCGTGCCCACTAATTACCCACGTCTCCATTAATTACCCGCTAATTGCCTCACAAATCACTCCTCCGCGCCAATTATTAGTCACTAATTGCCTCTCCCTCATCCCTAATTGCCTCCATCCCCATTAATTAACCCGCTAATTACTCACACCTGCGTTAATTACCCCCATTAACATCCGCACAGATTGCTGATCTAACCAACTATTAGTCATTAATTGCCCTTCTCTTCGTTAATTACCTCTAATCAACCTGTTGCTCATTAATCCGCCCCTCTCTTCGTTAATTACCCCAATCCCCACTAATTACCCCACTAATTACCCCACTAATTACCCCCCTAATTGCCCCAAACTCATTAACTGCCCCTTCCCAAATCCCCATGCATTATTAATTGCTGCTAATTACAGTCGACGGCTGTGGCTCCGTAATTAATGATTAATTACCGCGCACGACATCGTTAATGCTAATTAACCCGGCCATTAATTACCGCTGACGACGACGGCGGAGCTTCCATGGTGTCCGAGGGCGGCCGCGGGCTGTGGGGGATTAATGGGATTAATTAGATTAATTAATTGGATTTGTTGGGATTCATGGGGGCATGGGATAATTGGGATAATTGGGATTAATGGGGGGATAATTGGGATTAATGAGATTAATGGGGTTAATGGGGGGATTATTGGGATTAATGGGGGGATAATTGGGATTAATGGGATTATTAGGACTAATGGGGGCATGGGATAATTGGGATTAATGGGATTAATGGGGTTAATGGGATTAATGGGGGGATAATTGGGATTAATGAGATTAATGGGGTTAATGGGGGGATTATTGGGATTAATGGGATTAATGGGGGGATAATTGGGATTAATGGGATTATTAGGACTAATGGGGGCATGGGATAATTGGGATTAATGGGATTAATGGGGGGATAATGGGATAATGGGATATTATGGGATTAATGGGATAATGGGATATGGGGGGGATTATTGGGATTAATGGGATTATTAGGACTAATGGGGGCATGGGATAATTGGGATTAATGGGATTAATGGGGGGATTATTGGGATTAATGGGATTAATGGGATTAATGGGGTCAATGGGGACAATGGGGGCAATGGAGGTGAACGGGAGGTCACATGACCGCAGGCTCAGGGGGATCATTGGCTTAATGGGCGCTTAATGGCCCCGCTTAGCAGGCCTCCATGGGATTAAGCCATGGATTAACGAGATTGGGGGCTGGGCGGAATCTGGCTCCGCCTCACCGCCTCCTGGGGGCAACAGGGAGGGGCTGACCTCTGACCTCTGACCTCTGACCCCACAAATGGGATTACAAAACCCGGATTAATACCATTATTGGGACCCCACAAATCCCATACAGATTACATGGGATTTACACAGGGGCAATGGGATATCCAGGGATTAATGGGATTAAATGGGGGATTATGGGATACATGGGACCCACAATCCCCATAAATCCCATACAGGGACCCCAAAACCCATATTGGGATAAATACCCCACAAACCCCAATGGGGTCAATGGGGTCAATGGGAACAACAGGATAATTGGGATTAATGGGATTAATGGGATTAATGGGGGCATGGGATAATTGGGATTAATGGGATTAATGGGGGATTAATGGGATTATTGGGATTAATGGGGTCAATGGGATTAATGGGATTAATGGGGTCAGTGGGGTCAATGGGAACAACGGGATTATTGGGATTAATGGGGGGATTATTGGGATTAATGGGATTATTGGGATTAATGGGGGGATTATTGGGATTAATGGGATTAATGGGATTAATGGGATTATTGGGATTAATGGGATTAATGGGATAATTGGGATTAATGGGGTTAATGGGATTAATGGGATTAATGGGCACAGACCCCATTAATGGGATTATGGGATTATGGGATTAATGGGATTGGGATTATGGGATTAATGGGATTAATGGGATTATGGGATTAATGGGATTATGGGATTAATGGGATTAGGGGATTATGGGATTAATGGGATACAGGGATAATAATGGGGGATTAACTGGGATTGGGGATTACAGACCCCATTAAATCCCATAATTCGTGGGGGGATGTGGGGTTAATGGGATTAATGGGGGATTAATGGGATACAGACCATAAATCCAATGGGATACAGTCCCACAGGGGACCCCATAAATCCCATACAAACCCCATAAATCAACAAACCCCCAAAATGGGGTCACAGAAAACAATAAAATGGGATAAACCCCATGGGGCCAATCCCACACAAACCCACATTGGGGGTCAAAAAAGACCCACAAAACCCCATAAATCCCCACCCAACCCCCATAAAACAATTAAAACCCACAAACCCCACACAGACCCCATAAAGGTACATAAAAAACAGACCCCAAAAAAATAAGGGGGGGCTCCAAAAACCCCAAACAACCCCAAAACCCCAACATAACCCCATAAACCCCATAAATCCCAAAACAACCAAACCAAAACCCCAAAACCCCAAAACCCATAAAAACCCAAAAACCCAAAAACCCAAAAAACCCCATAAAAAAAAAACAGACCCCCCAAAAAAACCATACAGACCCCATAAACCCCACACCCCCCAAAACAATGGGGAAAACCCACAAAAAACCCCAAAAAACCCACCAAAACCCCATAAAAAAAAATCCCCACAGACCCCAAAACCCATAAAACCCAAAAGACCCCATAAATCCCCAAACAGACCCCACAAAAAAATAACCCAAAACCCCAAAAATCCCATACAGACCCCACAAAAAAATAAATCAAAAATACAGAAACACAAACCCAAAACCCCAAACCCCACAAACCCCCCAAAACCCAACAAAAAACACAAAAAATCCCAAACAGACCCCATAAAAACAGACCCCAAAAAAACATACAAACCCCAAAAACCCCAAAAGACCCCAAAACCCCATACAAAAAAAACAACAAAACCCACACAGACCCCAAAAAAAATACAAACCCCAAAAACCCCATAAACAAAATCCCACAAACCCCATAAACCCCATAAAAAAAAAAAAACAAAAACCCATACAAACCCCAAAAAAAACAACCCCAAAAACCCCATAAACCCCAAAAAAAAAAACCCCACAAACCCCACAAAAACCCAAAAACCCCACAAACCCCAAAAACCCCCATAAAACCCCAAAAAAAAAAAAAAAAAAAACCCCACAAACAAAAAACATACAACCCCAAAACCCCATAAACCCAACAACCCCCACAAAAAAACACAAAAACCCCAAAAAAACCCAAAAACAACCCCAAAAACCCACAAAAAAATAAACCCCAAAACCCCACAAAAACCCACAAAAAAACACAGACCCCAAAAATCCCAAACAAAACCATACAAACCCCACAAACCCCATAAAAAAACCCCAAAAAAAACATAAAACCCCATAAAACCCCAAACCCCATAAAAACCCAAACAAAAAACAACCCCACAAAAAAATACAGACCCCAAAAACCCAAACAAACCCCAAAAACCCATACAGACCCCATAAAACCCAACCAGACCCCAGAAACCCCATAAAACCCCACAAACCCCAAAAAACCCCATACAACCCCATAAAACCCCAAAAAACCCAAAGAACCCCAAAAAAACCCCAAAAACCCCAAAATACCCCCCACAACCCCAAAAAACCCCAAACAACCCCAAAACAACCAAAACCCAAAAACACAAAAACAACCCAAAAACCCAAAACCCCAAAAAAAAAACCATAAAACCCCAAAAACCCCAAAAACCCAAACCCCATAAAAATACAGACCCCACAAACCCCACAGAAAAAATACAAAAAAAAATCCCACACAGACCCCATAAAAAAACCACAAAAGACCCCAAAACCCCACACAGACCCCACAAACCCCCCAACCCACACAGACCCCAAAACCCCAAAGACCCCACAAACAAAAAACCCACCCAAATCCCATAAATCCCATCCAGACCCCATAAAAAAAAACCAAACAGACCCCCAAAACAAAAACCCCCAACCCCATACAATCCCATACAACCCCATAAACCCATAAATCCCATGGAACCCCACAAAATCCCATAAGACCCATAACATCCCATAAAACCCCATACAAACCCCACAACCCACAAAAAAACCCATAAACCCCATAAACCCCATAAAACCCAACACCCCCAAATCCCATAACAGACCCCATAAAAAATACAGACCCCAAAACCCCATACAACCCCAAAACCCCATAAATCCCAAACAGACCCCAAAAAACCCACAGACCCCACAAATCCCACACAAACCCGATAAATACCATACAGACCCCACAAATCCCATACAGACCCCAAAACCCCATACAGACCCCACAAACCCATACACACCCCAAAACCCCATAAATCCCATACAGACCCCATAAATCCCATACAGACCCCATAAATCCCACACAGACCCCATAAATCCCATACAGACCCCACAAACCCCACACAGACCCCATAAATCCCATAAAATCCCATACAGACCCCATAAATCCCATACAGACCCCATAAATCCCATACAGACCCCACAAACCCCACACAGACCCCATAAATCCCATACAGACCCCACAGCCCCCATACAGACCCCACAAACCCCACAAACCCCATACAGACCCCACAAACCCCATAAATCCCATACAGACCCCACAAACCCCACACAGACCCCATAAATCCCATACAGACCCCATAAATCCCATACAGACCCCACAGCCCCCATACAGACCCACAAACCCCACCCCACAACCCCATAAGACCCCAAAAACCCCATACAGACCCCATAAATACCATAAAACCCCAAATCAACATACAGACCCCACAAACCCCACACAGACCCCATAAAATCCCATACAGACCCCACAAACCCCACACAGACCCCATAAATCCCATACAGACCCCATAAACCCCATATAGACCCCATAAATCCCATACAGACCCCACAAACCCCACAAACCCCATACAGACCCCACAAACCCCATAAATCCCATACAGACCCCATAAATCCCATACAGACCCCACAAACCCCACACAGACCCCATAAATCCCATAAAACCCCACACAGACCCCATAAATCCCACACAGACCCCATAAATCCCATACAGACCCCACAAACCCCATAAATCCCATACAGACCCCATAAATCCCATACAGACCCCATAAATCCCATACAACCCCATAACCCCATAAACCCCATAAGACCCCACACAACCCCACAAAGACCCCACAAATCCCATACAGACCCCACAGACCCCATACAGACCCCACAGACCCCACACAGACCCCAAAACCCCATACAGACCCCACAAACCCCATACAGACCCCACAAACCCCATAAATCCCATACAGACCCCATAAATCCCATACAGACCCCACAAACCCCATACAGACCCCACAAACCCCATAAATCCCATACAGACCCCATAAATCCCATACAGACCCCACAAACCCCACACAGACCCCATAAATCCCATACAGACCCCATAAATCCCATACAGACCCCATAAATCCCATACAGGGCCACATAAATCCCATACCGGGGCGTCCTATAGCCGTCCCACAAATGCATGGCCAGGTCCAGGCCCCATAAATCCCATGTTAGACCCGGGTATAAACGTTGCCCATACAGAGGGGCGGCTGAGTAAATCCCATTATAGGGTCGTTATAGGGCCGGGTATAGGGGCATTATAGGGCCCCATATAGGGGCCCATAGGGGCGTTATAGGGGGTATAGGGGCGTTATAGGGCCCATTATAGGGGCCCCACATAGGGCCGGGGGGCGTTATAGGGGCGGTTATAGGGGTCCGGGTTATAGGGTCGTTATAGGGGGGTATAGGGGCGTTATAGGGCCGGGTATAGGGCCGGGTATAGGGGCGTTATAGGGGAGGTTATAGGGCCGGGTATAGGGGCGTTATAGGGGCGTTATAGGGCCGGGTATAGGGGCGTTATAGGGGCGTTATAGGGCCGGGTATAGGGGCGTTATAGGGGCGTTATAGGGCCGGGTATAGGGGCGTTATAGGGGCGGTTATAGGGCCGGGTATAGGGGCGTTATAGGGGCGGTTATAGGGGCGGTTATAGGGCCGGGTATAGGGGCGGTTATAGGGGCGGTTATAGGGCCGGGTATAGGGGCGTTATAGGGGAGGTTATAGGGCCGGGTATAGGGGCGTTATAGGGTCGTTATAGGGGCGGTTATAGGGTAGGTTATAGGGTCGTTATAGGGTCAGTTATAGGGGCGGTTATAGGGTCAGTTATAGGGGCGGTTATAGCGGCAGTTATAGGGGCAGTTATAGGGGCGGTTATAGGGTCAGTTATAGGGCCGGGTATAGGGTCGGTTATAGGGTCAGTTATAGGGTCAGTTATAGGGGCGGTTATAGGGTCAGTTATAGGGCCGGGTATAGGGTCAGTTATAGGGGCAGTTATAGGGTAGGTTATAGGGTTGGTTATAGGGCCGGGTTATAGGGTTGGTTATAGGGCTGGTTATAGGGTTGGGTTATAGGGACGTTATAGGGCCGTTATAGGGCCGCTATAGGGGCGGTATAGGGTCGTTATAGGGCCGGTTATAGGGTCGTTATAGGGGCGGTTATAGGGGCGGGTATAGGGGCGTTATAGGGTCGTTATAGGGGCGGTTATAGGGCCGGGTATAGGGTCATAATAGGGCCGGGTATAGGGGCGGTTATAGGGGCGTTATAGGGGCGGTTATAGGGGAGGTTATAGGGCCGGGTATAGGGTCAGTTATAGGGCCGGGTATAGGGGCGGTTATAGGGTCGTTATAGGGGCGGTTATAGGGCCGTCTATAGGGGCGTTATAGGGTCAGTTATAGGGCCGGGTATAGGGGCGGGTATAGGGGTGTTATAGGGTCAGTTATAGGGTCGTTATAGGGGCGGTTATAGGGGCGGTTATAGGGTCAGTTATAGGGGCGGTTATAGGGTCAGTTATAGGGGCGGTTATAGGGTCAGTTATAGGGCCGGGTATAGGGGTTAGGGCCGGGTATAGGGGCGGTTATAGGGTCGTTATAGGGCCGGGTATAGGGGCGTTATAGGGGCGTTATAGGGGAGGTTATAGGGGCGGGTTAGGGTAGGGGCAGTAGGGGAATCAACGAATGGAGTTTAATGGGGCGGGCGGGGGGGCGGGGCCAAAGCCGAGCACCAACCAATCAGACGCTGCCACGTCACGGCCCGGGGGATCCTGGCCACGCCCCCAGCGCTCAGCAGCCGTTCCCAAGTGGGGGGGGGGGGCAGGCGGGGTCGGGGGTCAGAGGTCAACGTCCTGGGGGTCAAAGGTCATCGGGGTCACAGGCAGGAGAAACCAAAGCCCCTCAACTGCCCCCCAAATCCCATTAATGGCCCCAAAAACCCCATTAATGGGCCCCAAAACCCCATTAATGGCCCCAAAACCCCATTAATTGCACCAAAACCCCATTAATTGCCCATTAATGCCCATTAATGGCCCCAAAATCACCATTAATTGCCCCAAATTCCCCATTAATTGCCCCAAATCCCCATTAATGGCCACAAATCCTCAATTAATCACCCCAAATCCCCATTAATTGCCCATTAATGCCCATTAATGGCCCCAAAATCACCATTAATGGCCCCAAATTCCCCATTAATCGCCCCAAATCCCCATTAATTGCCCATTAATGCCAATTAATGGCCACAAATTCCCCATTAATGGCCACAAATCCCCATTAATTGCCCCAAATTCCATTAATTGCCCCCAAATTCCATTAATGGCCCCAAATTCCCCATTAATTGCCCAGATCCCCATTAATTGCCCATTAATGGCCATTAATGGCCCCAAAATCACCATTAATTGCCCCAAATCCCCATTAATTGCCCATTAATGCCCATTAATGCCCATTAATGGCCACAAATTCCCCATTAATGGCCCCAAATACCCCATTAATGGCCACAAATTCCCCATTAATCGCCCAAAATCCCCATTAATTGCCCATTAATGCCCATTAATGGCCCCAAAATCACCATTAATTGCCCCAAATTCCCCATTAACTGCCCCAATTTTCCCATTAATTGCCCCAAATTACCCATTAATTGCCCCCACATCCCATTAATTGCCCCAAAAACCCCATTAATGGGCCCAAATCCCCATCAATGGCCCCAAGTTCCCCATTAATTGCACCAAATTCCCCATTAACTGCCCCAATTTTCCCATTAATTGCCCCAAATTACCCATCAAAATCCCCATTTCTGCCCCCCAAAAGTCCCCAAATCCCCATTTCTGTCCCCCAAAACCCCATTTCTGACCCCAAAAATCCCATATTCCCCATTTCTGACCCAGGAGTGCAAAGCTGCACGGGAACGCAGTTTCGTGACCTCTGAGGGATGGAGGCTGGCAGCGAGCCATTTGGGGGCTCTTCTTGCCCCCAAAATGACCCAAATGATTCTACCCCCCAAATGGGCCATTTCAATGACCCCAAAAAAATCCCCATCTAAAATCGGACCCCCCAAATGGCAGAAAGGGACCCCAAATCCCCATTTCTGACCCCAAATCCCCATTTCTGTACCCCCAAAAGTCCCAAAATCCCCATTTTCAAATGGCAACAAATGGACCCAAAATGGCCACAAATGACCCCAAAATGGCCATAAATGGACCCAAAATGGACCCAAAATGGCCACAAATGGTCACAAATGGACCCAAATGGCCCCAAAATGGCCACAATTGAGCCCAAAATGGCCACAAATGGACCCAAAATGGACACAAATGGACCCAAAATGGACACAAATGACCCCAAAATGGCCACAAATGGACCCAAAATGGCCATAAATGACCCCAAAATGGCCCCAAATGACCCCAAAATGGACACAAATGGACCCAAAATGGCCATAAATGACCCCAAAATGGCCACAAACGGACCCAGAATGGCCACAATTGAGCCCCAAATGGGCACAAATGGACCCAAAATGGCCACAATTGACCCCAAAATGGCCCCAAATGACCCCAAAATGGCCATAAATGGACCCAAAATGGCCATAAATGACCCCAAAATGGCCACAAATGGACCCAAAATGGCCACAAATGGTCACAAATGGACCTAAATGGTCCCAAAATGGACACAATTGACCCCAAAATGGACACAAATGGACCCAAAATGGACCCAAAATGGTCATAAATGGCCACAAATGGACCCAAAATGGCCACAAATGGACCCAAAATGGCCACAAATGAGCCCGAACCCACCAATTGAGCCCCAATGCCCCATTGAACTGGTCAATGCCACATTGACCCCCTTGGGACCCCAAAATGGCCCCCCAACGTTCCATAAATGCCCCCGACCCCCCCCCATTGCCACACCAATTGACACCCAATGGCCATTGACCTCATCACTAAATATCCAATCCCCGACCCCCGCCAATAATGGCCCCATGTCCCCATTGAGCCGCAAACCCCCCATTGCCCCCATTGACCCCAACACCCCCATTGACCCCAATGCCCCCATTGACCCCAATGCCCCCATTGACCCCACCCCCATTGACCCAAATGGCCACAAATGGTCCCAATGCCCCCATGGGCCACCAAATTGACCCCAAAATTGCCCCCCGATTGGAACCTCAAACCCCCACGGCGCCCACCCCCCCATTGTCCCCAGAATGACCCCCAACATGGCCCCAAAATGACCCCAAAATTGCCCCAAATGACCCCAAAATGGCCCCATAGGGTAATTAATGGGGTCATCAATGGGGTCATTGATGGGGTTATCAATGGGGTCATCAATGGGGTCGTCAATGGGGTCAGTAATGGGGTCGTCCATAGGGTCGTCAATGGGGTCATTAATTGGGTCATCAATGGTGTCATCAATGAGGTCATTAATAGGGTCATTAATAGGATAATTAATAGGGAAACTAACGGGGTCGATAACGGGGTCATCAATGGGGTCAGCAATGGGGTCGTTAATAGGGTCATTAATGGGGTTATTAATGGGGTCATCAATGGGGTCGTCAATGGGGTCAGTAACGGGGTCGTCAATGGGGTCATCAATGGGGTCGTCAATGAGGTCATTAATAGGGTCATTAATAGGATAATTAATAGGGTAAGTAACGGGGTCGATAACGGGGTCATCAATGGGGTCAGTAATGGGGTCGTCCATAGGGTCAGTAATGGGGTCGTCCATATGGTCGTCAATGGGATCACGAAGGGGTCCCTCAGTGGTGCCGTTCCGGGGGCGATGAAGGACGTCATTAAGGGGGCAGTTAATTAACTTAATTAGG